>CAJVQF010000035.1:0-146977 GCA_911254575.1 Candida sanyaensis | reverse complement strand
AAAAATCACCACAACCCACGATCAAAAAGGAGATAATACTAAAATTAGTACCCCAACAAGAGCGATCCAAATTGAAATCACTGTCATCACTTGATACTAAACAGCCTGAAAAAAAGAAAAGAAAACTAGATCCCAATGATCCAAAGTTGAAATATGTAAATGGAGAAACCGATACCAACAAGGAACAAAAAGCTATAAAACCACCAACAAACATCAAAGCCACTAATAAGAAACCAATACCTGATCTCAAAATAATGAGTTTCCCCGTACTGAAAGATGATGCGTCATCTTATAAAATAGCAGTTGACGCGTTTAGTTTTGCTCCACATCCTGAAATTGATCAATATTTTTTAACACATTTTCATGCAGATCATTATGGAGGTATATCCAAGAAATGGGCTTATGAGAGGGTATTTGGGTTAGATGACATGGATTACGATAATGAATCCAAGTATCAAAGAATTATTTATTGTACTGGAATAACTGGGAGATTGCTCACATTGAGGTTTTCCATTGACCCTAGATTTATCAAAGAATTAGAGTTGGATACACGGTATAAGATCAAGAATTATATTGATGATGAAGAGAACAATATTGATGATTTTGGAGTTGAAAGTAATGATGAAACACCTGGGCTCTATGTCATTCCAATATGTGCTAATCATTGTCCTGGGGCAGCCATTTTCTTATTTGAATCTATTGGATTGCAAAACCAAATACACAGGATAATACACTGTGGAGACTTTCGTGTCAACAGAGATATTTTAGATAATCCAACTCTACGACAGTTTAGTTTAAATAACAAGGATACACTTACGGGAGTTCTGATGATTGATAAAGTGTATTTAGATACAACCTATATGTCACCAAGACACAATCTTCCAAAACAAGAGTTAGTTTGCGATGTCGTGGCCGATTTATTTCATGATTTATCACAAGAACAATCTAGTAAATCATCTTTATTTGCTAATTGGTTTGGAGTATTGACACAGTCAAGAATAACTGATTTTTGGAGATCCAAGGGTGGATCATTAGTTAAAAAGAAGAAAAAATTCTTGATCGTTATTGGCACCTATATAATTGGTAAGGAGAAACTTGCATTATCTATCCTGAAGCGACTCAAGTGTATGATTTATGTACTGAATATTGGTGCTCGAAAGGATAAGTATGATATTTTTAAAACATATCAAGATCCTTACTTGGAACTGGTATTATCCGATAATGATTTAGGTAATGAGGACGATGACTTTATTATTCATTTAGTTCCGATGACCATTGTTGGAACAGTGGAAGAATTATCAAATTATTTCAACCATAACAAATATTACGAAAATTTCGAGAGATGCATTGGCCTTTGTCCGACCGGTTGGAGTTTCAATCAATACAAGCGACCGAAACGTTTCATACCTCCACCTAGAAATGAATTAGAGGAGATTTTGCAAATGATGGAGAACCAGACCCCATTTGATTACGTGGATGATGTGTTATCCCAAGTTCCCAAAACGACTAAAATTACAAAAGGTAAACCAGATATTGGATTGTATAGACTGTATGCTATACCATACAGTGAGCATTCTTCATTTAGAGAGTTGGCATATTTTGTGACTTTTTTTAACATTGAACAAGTAATACCTACGGTGAATACTGAGAACCAAGAAAGTATCCAAAAAATGGATGGTCATATTGCTGTCTGGGAATTAGCCAGAAAGATAATGACTAATCAAGAAGTTGAGTTAGAAATTGATCAAGATTTAGTAGATAGGTTAAGAAAGATTTCTTTGGATAATTTCTAAGAAAGGGCTTATTAAATAGAATGTACAGAATATAGCATCAATACCGTAATGGATAGTAATGATTCCATATGTGTTGCTTGTCAAAAGAAGCAAAAAGCAAAACAAAACAAAAAATTAAAAGTGCATAGTTTGTTTTACGAAAAATGACATAAAAAACAATTTTTCGAAAAATCAAATGGATTTCTCAAGGTTAACAACTGTTGTGAAAAGTCGAAAACGGTACATATATCGAAGTGAGTTTTGAAAATCTGATTCTAGAAAATAAATACACAATTCAACAGATGTGTCATTGAAATTTCTGTAAGAGATTATTGTATCTACATGGGATTTTGACAATGATAATTATCATCAACCATAAAAACCTGTCTCATATAGGGAAGAACTTTGATATTTGAAGTTCTAGTATTGTATTTCTTAATTTGAACTCGTTAACAAATATTATAATTTTAAAAGATTGTCTTACTCAGATTCGAAATCAAAGTATTTTACTTAATCTTAAAATTCTAGGTAAGATCTACACTACCATTATCAGCACAATCTAAAGTTTTCTTATGTAATCGCAGTTTATATTGAAAAACAATAGTGGCTTTAAAATTGGTGTAACCAATATTCCAATTTTAGCTTTTTTAAACAATTAGCATGGCTGAATTTGATTTCTGCTTGATATTTTACACACATTAGATGACGAGAAGAATGTTTGATTTTAGTTAGAGGCACACATACATATTACGAATTTTGAATAATATATAATATGCTTATATTCCCTGTATTTAAATCGTTACTAAGGCAATTTACAGTGCTACATATCCGTGACCATGAGTGGGTTAAATTCAGAAACATCGAAACAACAAGGGCCCATAAGCAACCCAAATCAACCAATTATTCCTGAAAAAGATCCCAAAAGCTATCACGATATATTCGTAAAATATTTAATTTTGATAATTAGTTGTTGTGGCTCAGTATGGTATAGTAGTTATTTATGCACAGGTGCCGTAATTGATCACTTGAAAGATAAGTTTTTAGGAAGGGAAAAGCCTAACAAATATGATATTGAACAAAAATCCCATGGTTATATTCCTCGTAAAGCTTATGATAATTTATCCAAGATGAAACCAACTCAAGATTTGCAATATTATTTACAAGAGTTAGGTTTGGATTTACAAGAGTATCATGTGACTACAAGTGATGGGTTTATATTGACGGTCCATAGAATCATTGATCCAAAGGAAACAGATGAACAAAGGCAACAAAGAAAACCAGTATTTATGCAACATGGATTGATTTCATCTAGTGGTAATTGGATTGTTAGTGGTAAGAATTCATTAGGATATTATTTTCATGAGCAAGGATATGATGTTTGGCTAGGAAATAGTCGGAGTAATTTCAGAGCGAAGCATGCTACTCTAAAGGGAGACTTATATAACAATGAACAATATTGGGATTGGGGCGTTCAAGAATTAGCATACTACGATTTACCTGCAATGATAGAAACAGTATTGGCACATAAGGAAAAATTCAAGAAATTAATTCTATTGGGTCATCTGCAAGGTGGACTACAATCTTTCTTAATGTTGAAAAATCCATATTTTAAAACAATGCATGAAAAAATTGAATTATTTGTTCCAATAGCCCCTGCAATTTATCCTGGTTCAATGTTTTATACTTGTAATTTTATTAAATTTATGCACGGTAGGGGTAAATTTTCATGGTTAATGTTATTTGGCTGTTGTGCATTCATGAGAAATTTATGTTTAATAAGATATTACTTGGCGGGATATTCATTATATGGAAAATTGGCCTATTATATATGTAAGCATTTGTTTGGATGGTACGGGTCTAATTGGGGTCAAGATAGAAAAGTTAGACATTTTTTGTTTGTATTTGTCATGAGTTATGTATCAATGGAGTTAATGAAATATTACTTGTCACAACATTCAGACTATGGATTCAGTATAATGATACAACCAAAAAGTGCATATGATAACGAAGAACATTTCAAAATTAATGTAGTTGATGATAGCAAAAGTTTTTTTCAATTTGACAAAATATGGTTTACTGATGTGAAAGTTCCTATGATCCTATTCATCGGAGAACAAGATTATTTAGTTGATGGAAAGAAAGTAGCAGAGCATATGAGAAAATATGAACCAGGTTACATTGAAGGACGAAACTTTGAAGTGATAGAGTTGAAAGATTATCATCATGTTGATGTTGTTTGGGCAGAAGATGTGATTGGAACTGTGGGGTACATTATCATTGATAAATTAAACAAGATGGAACAAACTAAGAAACAAAAAGCACAAGAGTTGGTGGATAACCTGGAATCAGTGGTAAAAGGGATAATGGAAAACATCGAGGAATGCTACTCATCCAAAAAGGAAGCCCTGGATGAGAAAGAGAGGGTTACCCTATTTGACGAAAATAACTTGGGGATACCTGACCTATTGAAAAGTAAACCAATTATAACAGTTCATCCATTGGAATTAGAAAAAGTCACTGTTTCTTAAGGAGCCATTAATTTCAAGTTCTTTTGAATATTTGCAACTTTTTTTTCTTTTCAATAACAGCTACCACCTCAGAATAACACAAATTGTGATGATAAATAAACTGTTCATGGATGCAAATATATCTATTGGATTCTGAGCTTCCTTTATCCTGGAATTCCTTAGTCCACTTCTATTTATTTTCATGGTACATATGATACCTTTACTCAGGAACTGGTGTTAAATCAGATAGCTTTTCCATTACTAGGTTATTATCCACTTTTAGTATAAATCTGTGAATCCAGCCCATGTGTAATAATGATTTATTTTTCTATTATATTTGTAAGTTTATTTATTCAAAAATCAATACATATTCTTTTATACTAAATCGTTTTTACAGTTGTGTGGGTTACAATGTAAACCTAGTAGACATGGTGTGGTTATCATCGAAACATATTTTCTGGGAATGAGTTCCGGTTCAGGAATGTCGCGATTGCATGCACTTCCACACATTTTGCTTGTTGACTCAGAATTTTTTTTTTTTTACTTTTTTTTTTTTTTTATCCCAGATTTTTCATCTTGCTACATATTGGTTCTTTAATTACGAAACATCATATTATCAAAGACTAATTATAATGGCTAAATCAGTTAACGTTGCAATTATTGGTTCTGGTGTTGTTGGATCTTCCTACATCACCCAATTGAAAAACTTGAGAAGTAACATTGGTTTCAATGTTGTCTACTTAGCTAAGACAAATGAGGAAGCTTTATACAGCAAAGACTATAAGCCAGTTGATTTGGCTACTTATGAAACTGCCCCAGTTGAAAAAACTTTACCATTGGATGATTTGGTTAAATTTTTGAAAGGTGCCAACAGACCAACTATTTTGGTTGACAACACTTCTAGTCAAGCTATTGCCAGTTACTACCCAACATTTATAAAAGAAGGTATTTCAATTGCTACTCCAAACAAGAAAGCATTCTCATCTGATTTGAAATCCTGGAATGAACTTTTCCAAACTGCTGAATTACCAGATGCTGGTTTGGTTTACCACGAATGTAGTGTAGGTGCTGCTTTACCAATCATTTCTCCATTGAAAGATTTGATCGCTACCGGTGATAAAGTCGACAAAATTGAAGGTATCTTCTCTGGTACTTTATCTTATATTTTTAATGAATTCTCCACTGCTGAAAAATCTGATGTTAAATTTTCTGATGTTGTTAAAAAGGCTAAAGAATTGGGTTACACTGAACCAGATCCAAGAGATGATTTGAATGGTTTGGATGTTGCTAGAAAAGTCACTATTTTGGCTAGAATTTCCGGATTGGATGTTGAAGGTCCAACTTCTTTCCCAGTTGAATCATTGATTCCAAAAGAATTAGAAGGTGTCACTAGCGTTGCTGAATTTTTAGAAAAATTGCCAAATTATGATGGTGATATTCAAAAAGTTAAAGATGAAGCCTTTGCTGAAGGTAAAGTCTTGAGATTTGTTGGTAAAGTTGATCTTGGTGCTAACAAAGTCTCTGTCGGTATTGGTAAATATGGTTTCGACCACCCATTTGCTTCATTGAAAGGAAGTGATAATGTTGTTTCTATCAAAACTGGCAAGTATCCAAACCCATTGATTGTTCAAGGTGCTGGTGCTGGTGCTGAAATTACTGCTCATGGTGTTTTGGCTGATACCATCAAAATTGCTGAAAGAATTGCCAACTAATTGCCGTAAGTTCAGAACCATATATTAATTATTAGAAATCTTATCATTATTACAAACTCGTAAACTCTATAAACAAACAGGTAGAATACAAATGCTAGGAAAACAGAGAAAACAACTCTTCTTTCGAATGCTCCTTTGCGGTTGTAAAAATCTCCCTCAAGAACTCAACATTTTGACAGGCAGCTCTAAAAGTCAACATAATTTTATGCGAATCACTATGAACAGCTTTTGCAGTACTTTCATGATCACCAGCCAAACTTGCGGTGGATCCAACTCGAGCTAGGTGCATATTGTTAGGAGCCAAAAAGAAATCACCATTATCCCTTAACTCAGCAATGTAAAATCCTGATTTATGAATGAATTGCGCATATCTAAAAGAAGGAGCTCCCCAACTGTATCCAATATCAATATTCTCACGCAGGAAGAATGATGTTGATCTATTATCCAAATAATATCCTAACTTCTTCAAGAAATATGAATGGTAAAAATACTTGTTCACAGAAAATATTTCATCATCAGCAAGTTTTTCATCAGTCCAAGGATTGAGGGCCAATTTAACTTCCACAAATGAATGAAATGGACTAAGCTGTGGAAGAATACATAGTTCTTTCCACGGAGTCTCTACTAACTTTAAGCCATGTCGTTCACATAACCTAGACCAGGCAATGATACTATCCTCAATAAATTTATTTGTGGTATTCAACCACTGTAATCGAATATGGTAACAATGTTCGGGGTTATGAACTCTATCGTAATGGATGGTTATGAACTCAGGACGGAATGATTTCTTTAAAGGATCAACATCAAACTTCACTGCTCGACTCAAAATGAATTTCTTACGTCTCTTACCTGTAGAATCAGCCATGGAAGATGTTTCTGATGTAGCGTTCAGTGATGAAACTACTCTCTGCAAATCAGTCTGTCCTTGAATTCTTGGGGGTGTACTGGACTTTTGAAATGTGACATTTTCAATTTTTTTACCACCAAACCATGCTACTGATTTACTTCGTTTAGAATTATCAGCATATTCGTCTTCAAATGCATAAAAATAATGCCCGTCTAATAAACCGTGTCTCTTTTCAACATGCTTGAATAGCCCTTTGTTCATCAAACTCTCTCCATAGGTCACAGCCTCGTCTCTAGTTTCAATATCTTCAAAATTATCAACCAACCAAGAAACAAATTCATTACCAAGGAAGCAATTCATATGTTTCTTGAAATGCCAAATTCTATCAACCAAAGGCAAACCCGTTACATTATTTTGCAATTCTGTAGCCAATTCCGTGATCTTAATTGACTTCTGAAATCTTGATGTTTCTGGGATCATCAATACCGGTTGCGTGCCAGTTATATCATAATTCTGAGCTTCTTCATTCAAGAAATCATACAAGTTACCTGTATAAAACAAGACCTCTGACTCACGGCGAGTCCTTGACTTATCTGATTTGTTAACTCCTTTGTATACTCCTGTTTTGATAGCTCTAATCAACTTAAGTAATCCTTCCACTCTAATCTCTTCTGCAGTCAACTTTTCATTACTATTAAAGTATGCATTGTTTGGAATTTCAGTAGGCATCACCACAAATTTCATTTTATGAAATTCTTTTTTATCGTCAGGCATTGCATCATCAAATCCAGCTAAAAGTTGATCAAATTGATTCCAGTTATAGTTTTGTGATTTAGCTGCAATAGCATCTATACGAGCCGGAGTATATTCATCTGTGTATCGGGTTCTGATAAGTGGAAAATATGGTTTGATACTGGGTTGTCCCAAATTTATCTTAAAATCCTTCGATGAAGTCATTTTTCTGTATAATTGAACATTTATATTACCATTGTAGTCACAAAATATTCGATGAATTTCATCTTCCAATGACATATAAATTCTTGCTCCAAGGAAGTTGTCTTCGGTAGGAAAATATTTGATAATACTTTCAACACTACCCGATGGTTTTCTTTCTGTTTCCGCTCGGTTAACTTTTTCCCCATAACATATCTGGAATCCCAACATTAATCGAAGTTGAATCATCTCTCTCATCAATGCATGTGTCGATTTCAATTCCCAGTAGTTATCGGAATTTAAAAACACAGTATAGATTTGGAATTTATAATCCGTCTCAAGCTGCTTCCTCGAAGGGAATACGCCCGTGACAGTTGGTAAAGCAGCTGGAGCTTGAAACGATCTCCATTTAATCAACTTGCGTTGAATCTTATTTGGGAAAATATTGCTCCATCTACTAACTTGAGATCTCTGGAGAACATTGGTAGTGGTTTCTCTTGAAGGATTTGAAATTTCTATCCACAAGTAACCTGTAGTAGCATCCAATTCTGGCTCTAACAGAACTGATGATTTCTTTCTGGTAAGTTTCATCCCTTCATTAGGAACTGATGGTCGTATGTTTTTAGGTTCATCTTTCTTTGTAAACAAAGATTCACCTTTTATTATCCTAGGAGATCCAGCCGACTTTCTGAAAGTCTCGATAGTCCGCATAGGGGCAATTGGTGTCTCACTTCTAATTGATGAAGCAGGTGATTTAAGGTCATCACTGTTCTTGTTAATATGGTACAAGGAAGACAATGCCGAAGTATCGTTCACTGGATGAACAACGGTTCCCGATGCCATTGAAATAGTGGAACCATTACTAGGCTGTAGTATTGGCTTGTTATTTAACATTAAAGAAAGAGTGGCACTTGCATTTTTAATCACTGGTGCCTGAAATTTGGGTCTATCACTCTTAATTTTGGGTTCCCCCATCTTAAAATATTTGCCAGGTTGTCTTTGCAACTGTATTGGTTCGTGTTGCAAACAATGATTTAGAGGCTGCAAATGTTTCACAGGTTTAAATATATTAGAGTCATATGAATCCATAACTTCTAGTAGTGTCTTATCATGTGAATTGGGATGGAAACGAGGAATTTTAGCATCACTAGCCTCATTTTCCATTACTCCCATCATTTGCAACTCATACATCTTACATCTAGGAATCCATTGAGTTACTTGGCCCAACTTGTTTTGATAAAACGAAATGTCACACCAAATAGGTACACAATGACATACTTTGCCATCCTTAAGGTACCGAAATAGTGGCGTTACATGTAAAGGTGGTTGGCTGAGACAAATTATATCTAAACTTGTATCAACGCTGGATATTTTCTTACTCGTTTCCAATAGTAGGTCATAATCAACATCAAACAATCCCGTCCCTGGTGTAATAATCATAATATGATTCAACGAATGTTTGAGATCAGTGTTTCTAAACCTATCATTAATTGATGTTAATCCCAAATTAACAGCCTCTAATAAGTTTCCTTTTATTGAAGGTAATGTACCATTTTCAATGATAAATTTTCCATCATCATCTAGATTCAACAGTGTATCTCGTTTGAAATTAGCAAACTCAAGTCGTAAATCAGCCATGATTTTATCCCAATGCATATTGTTCACTTGATCGACAACTACTCTAAAAAAGTCACGCCTTTGAGGAGGTCTTTCACCTGGAACCAAATGGGTCCATGGTATATCTGTTAGATCAATACTTGTAAACAAAACAATAGTAATTGAATGATGAGTGTTTCGTTCTCGCCAACGTCGGAAGATCTCAGGGAATAAATTATTTACTAATTTATGAAACATTATCTCTCCATCTTCTTCAAAGTGCCACATCTCTCTTGATAATTGAATGAATATTGTGAGTTTTGCACTCTCGGAACGATAGATAATTTTTGTGTCTTTGCCAATATACCCTGAAAGCTCATTCTTCCCATTTCTATATATATTCCTAACCGTTCCCATCCGACTACCCAAGAATGACAACCGTTGTTCTGTATATGTACAAGTACCCACCAATGAAGCCGAGAAGTTCCACATCGCATCCCTAGCTAGATTTACATCCTTTATAAAAATTTCAACCAAGTCAAGGGTAACTGTTTCTAATTTTGAAATTCTTTTCAATGAAACATAAGCTCTAGGAGGCACATCTAATAATTTTTGTAAAGGATTGGACATCAATGAAATCGGAAATTTTGATTTTGTTCCTTCAATGGTTTCTGTATCATCCTGATCATTTCGTAGATTATGTTGGTTGGCAATGAAAACTAACTTTTTATTACTCCCCTCATCTAGTGAGTGAATTTCAAAAACTTGGCCAACTTGCATTCCTCCAGGGATACCATTGCCATCTATTAGTACATCTTCTGCAGAGTCTCGCAATTCATGAAACCAAACATTCAATGTGACTGGTGCTTTTAAATCATCGTTCTGTGTATTACTCTTTACCTTGCTAAGTCCAACCTGTGACTCAATTGGTTTGTCTAAGAAATGGTTATTATTTCTACTAACCACAAGAGTACTTCCAACATTTCTATTCAAAGTCGATCGCAGGGGTTGATTTGGAATTCTTCGTGGTGTTCCAATTGTTAAACTCGCATGGTTTGCTGACATTTGTTTTTGATTCGGGGGCATTCTCAAATTAGAATTCGATCCATTCGATGAAGAAACATTATTGGACCCAGAGTTAAACATCCTAGGGTGTTGCATAATTTTTTATTTTAAGTTGGACTAGAAAAAATTTTGTTTTTAGGATTTCAAACTTAATCTTTGTATCGCCAGATTATTAAATCTTCTGAATAATTTTTTTTTTTTTTTTTTGTCCTCCAGTTGTTGTAAATTCTCTAAAAAAAATTGGTGTACAGTGCCAAATTAAACATGCATGGCTCTTTTTTTTTTCTCTACTACTACTACTACTACTACCATTATAAAACTTCAACCTATATACTGTTACGTCTCTTGAGAACAAATTCATCAAGAAACCATTTATGAAATCTATAATCATCTGCCAATTCTGGATGGAACGATGTTCCCAAAATATGACCTTGTTTCACGGCAACAATCAACTCATGATCTTTACCATCGTAATTTTTCAAAGAATACAATATCTCTATGGGAGCTTTGTTTTCATATGTATTTTCTGACCTTAATACTCCTTCTTTGGCAAAGTCTTTTTCATCCAACACTTTGGTGACAACAGGAGCCCTGATGAAAACAGTTGGGAAATCCTTGCAATCAGGAATAAATGAACTAAAATCAAGTGGCTGTTCAAAGGAATCAATTTGTCTTCCAAAGGCATTTCTACTAACTTCTATGTCCAAAGCACCCAACGTTTTTTGTTGTTCAATACCATTAATTAAATGCTTAGATAAAAAAATCAATCCAGCACATGTTCCCCAAACAGATTTTGATTCATCAGCAACAAATTTATACAATTCTGGTAATAATTTGGTTCTTTCTGCGATATACGATATGGAACTACTTTCACCTCCTGGAATTACCAATGAATCACACAGTTCAAGATCCTCTTTTGTTCTCACTTCTATAATTTGGAAATCATATGCGGAATATTCTATGGGATTGGATTCTATAAGGTGTTTAAAATAAGCAATATGTTCTCTAAACGCGCCCTGTAAGGCTAAAACACCTAATATAACTGGTTTACTAGTGGTCATTTCTGATTTGGTACTGTGTATATAATGTAAAGAAATGAAAGGAATTTGATAGATTTTTTTTTAAATATTCAACTGATAGGGAAACATTACAAAGGCAAACACACGAGTAAAAGAAAAAAAAAAAAGAAGAAAATAAATATTGACTCGGGATTTCTGGATTGCATCAACTCTAACAAGCTTTTCCATTTTTCATCTGCCTAGATTTTTCAAAGCGGAGAATTAAAGTTCGTGGTACAAAAACAAAAAAAGATAAAAGAAAAAAACTGTAAAGTGAAAAAAACAGGAAAAAATTTTTCATTTACTTGGAAGCATCAATTGACCTGTGATTGTAAATTATAATTTAGTTGTAAATTTATATTATCAAGAGATTTAACTACTTTATGTGTTATAGTTATATTCTTTTATAGTATATCAAGCTATTGTACAAGAGGTAGATGTCAACGAAGTTGCAGAAGTACCCAGCAGGGCAAAGCAGGTCTAAAACACAAAACCTGAAAAATATTGATCCCTTTAAGCGCATGAATTATACTGGTGTGCCACTAACTACTCAATCATGTACATGTTCCTTGTGGCAATTTAACAAGTGATGAACGGCATTTATTAACTTAGCATGGGTCCAATTCTCTATCAATGGTTTCACCTTTTGTCATAGTTTCTAGGTTTCAGAGTCCTGACATTTTTTGGCCAGTGAAAATAAGAATGAAAAAATAAAAATATGGGGTAGAAGTGTCACTATGAGAAAGCAAACGATATCATCTCAACAAACGAAATGGTCGAGTTTTCAAAGAACCAAAGTCAATTGAGTCATAATTGACTATTGGCAACTCAATGCACTTACATTGATTATCTTACAAGTAAAATTTACCCAAGAACATTCATTTATGTGTCTAACTATTTTCTACTTTTTTTTTTTCTTCGCGGTATCTGCAGGCTGAGCAAATTTATATACGGGAGATAATCAACTTTATGCTGTTGTGTATATAAGTTATTACTCATAATGCTTTATAAGAAATTTTCTTCTAACCCATATGTATACTTAACCTATCTTTCCGTATGAAAGGAGTCAGAAATTCCTCTTTAGAGAATTTTTCAATTTTTTTTTTTTTCTTTCCTTTATTTCCATTTGAATCTCTAAAGGATACCGTCGGCGAAAAATCTTGATCCTATATAAATAAAGTGTCGAATTTCCACTCTACTCCACTGTACATATTTTATTTTTCTCTTATTTTCTTTTCTTTTCAAGCATTCCATAATTTAATTATAATTAAATCAACCTCAATTATCTCAATTCAATAATGTCAGATTTTAAAGTTAAAGCAGGTTTAGCACAAATGCTTAAAGGTGGTGTCATCATGGACGTTGTCAATGCTGATCAAGCTGAAATTGCAGAAAAAGCAGGTGCTTGTGCTGTTATGGCATTGGAACGTATACCAGCCGAAATGAGAAAATCCAATCAAGTTTGCAGAATGTCTGATCCGAAAATGATTAAGGACATTATGGAAACCGTTAAGATCCCAGTCATGGCCAAATGTAGAATTGGTCACTTCACTGAAAGTCAAATCTTGGAAGCATTGGGTGTTGATTATATTGATGAAAGTGAAGTTTTAACTCCTGCAGATACTGTTTATCACATTGATAAAACCAAATTTAAGGTTCCATTTGTTTGTGGTGCCAGAAACTTGGGTGAAGCTTTGAGAAGAATCCATGAAGGTGCTGCAATGATCAGATGTAAAGGTGAAGCAGGTACTGGTGATGTTTCATCTGCTGTTGATCACATTAGAACCATCAAAAAAGACATTGAAAATGCTGCCAAATTGAAGTCAGAAAAAGAAATTGTTGATCTTGCGCAAGAATTGAGAGTTCCAGTTGATTTGTTAATTCAAGTCATTGAAGCCAAGAAGTTGCCAGTTGTCTTGTTTTGTGCTGGTGGTGTTTCTACTCCAGCTGATGCTGCCTTGTTGATGCAATTGGGTTGTGATGGTGTCTTTGTTGGTTCAGGTATTTTCAAATCTAAGAACCCAGAAAAATTAGCTAAAGCTATTGTTGATGCAACCACTCACTTCAATGACCCTGCTAAACTCTTAGAATATTCAACTGACTTGGGTGAATTGATGGCTGGTATTTCCATTGACTCTATCAAGGACAATGAAAGATTAGAAAAAAGAGGTTGGTAAAAAAAAAAAAGAAAAGAAAAAATAAAGAAAAAACAATTTAAATAGTGTACATATATGTTGTCATTAAATTATAAATATATTTAAGAAAAGTTAAACAAAAAAGAAAACCATTAATTAAAAATGCTTGACATAGACATTGTGTTCATAATTCTTTCTTCCATGAGCAAACCAGAGTATAGCACCAATAAAGCAAGTTATACCAAGTACAACACAAGCATAGTTCATGTTGGATGATGTAACAGGGTATTCCATTGGGAAATTCAACCATACCATAATAAAACAAATCCAAAGAACAGAAGCAATATTCATTGGTAATCCAAATTTACCCAAACAAAAGTATGGACGAGGTTCAAATCGAGTCCAAGAGAATTTTGTTTTGATTAACAAACAAACAATTGGAATCAAATAGGATAAATTGATACAAACCATCGAGGTTCCTAAAACTGCATTCAAGGCACTATCGGATCCCATAATCAAAGTTCCAATAATAATACAAAGAACTGTCAATAATGTCAATGCATTGACTGGACTTTTCAATTTTGATGATACTTGACCCAAATATCCACTGAATGGTAAACCATTTGAATTAGCAAAAGACCAAATCAATCTTGATGTACTTGTATAATACATGTATGAAGATCCAACAAATGTTAAGATCAAACAGATAACACCAACAGTAGTCAAACCTTTAGAATTGAAAGAATCATACATTAATTGAACGATTGGTTCACCACCAATTGGATTAGATAAATTGTCAATGTTAACCACACAGAACATATAAACAACCGCAGCAAAAAATGCCATTACTCCAGATAAAGTATTAGAAATTACCATAACCAAAGGGATATTTCTTTCAGGTTGGGCAATTTCATCAGTCATATGGACGGCACCATCAAATAATGTAACACTGGCAAGACTTGGTAATAATCCCAAAAAGAAAATCAATCCGTTTGATGACCACCCTGTTTCATTAATTATATGTTTGAATACAAATTCAGCTGATTGTTTTGGAGATTTGACCAATAAAGTGATGATGATAAAGAAAGTTCCAAAGTTAATAACCCCAACAGAAATGTTTGTCACTAAAGGTAACAATTTAACAAAGAAAACATTGATTAAATATCCAGAAAGAAATACTGCCAAATAAACCGCATAATAATGAGAACTTGTTGGAATATAGTCTTCATGGTACATTTGGGCTAATGAAAGAATAAACATAGAAGCAACAAAAGTTGAACTAAAACATGCAAAAATCCAACCTGCACATGATAATATACCTGTTATAAAACTAAGTGATCTTTTGAATCTGTCAGAAGCTAAACAATAAGTCCAATGAACTTGAGCAGAAGAATGTGGATACATTGAAGCCAATTCAGCAAGACAATAACATATTATTAAATCAAATGTGATTGCAAGTATAAATCCATAAATTAAAACAGGACTTCCACCAACACCTATCACGGTACTTAAGAAAGTACCTATAGCAAGTGAAGAACAGATCAAGGTATATTGAAATGCACAAGTACTCCACAAACTGAAGTTTTTCTCTAAGGTAGCCGGAGTTTCTTCGGAAACAGTACCATAGGAAATATCTTCTGCAACAACAACTGTATTATTAATATTCTTTTCTTTATATGTAGACATGACTGTTTAAGTATGATTATTTATTGATTAGGCAAAAAATCTGTTTATTAAAAATAGTTAATTTGTGGAGGGTGAAGGATGATTACTGATATTTATAGATGGTTGCTTATCACTTATGGGGGTACAGATCGAGTGGAGTAGAAACGGTTTATGCAGTACAAAATTAATATAATTTATTCACCCACTTTAATATTGTTTTTCATCAGCAAGATAACATGTCTTTATTTTATTCTTATCAATTCAGATCAATTAAAATAAAATCACGGCCCTAACTTAATGCTAGTACATAACCAAATAAAAAGATATGTAATATAAATGTCTCCTGACCTTGAAACCATAATTTAATTGCCTATCAATTTTATTTCATCTTATCAGTGCTTATCATTGAGTTACTATTGGTGCTATTGAAAAAAAAAAAATTTTTTTTTTCTTCTTTTGCCGAAGCATTCTGAAATACCGAACGATGGCATGGAATATTATGTCACAAAAATTGACACTTTATAATATTTGGAAATGCCGCTAACAAACAAGGAAAGGGCGGAATTTTTTTTTCCGTCTGCCGCTATGAATAAAGAGAGACTCATCGGAATCATCTCCATGTTTAAGGTACCGTTATTTGAACTTGGCGTTTGTAATTATGATTCAATACTTTGGATATTTCTTTAAACCAACTAGAAAGGGTAAAAATTTACGATGGTATATGTAATGACGAACATAGGGTTGAATTTTTTTGTTTTTGTTGGTGTTAACTCCATTCTACATGCATTTGATTTTAAGACTCTTGAAACTAACGCTTAAGAAATGATGAACCATGTTATTCCATTCAACCATAAAAGCATATATCTTACTGAAATTAACTTTTAGTACAGTAGAGTACATCATCTGAGGAGATTATTATATTAGGAAATCAGAAGGATATTAATGCTAATAACGCAGTAAATTATGACCGAGCTACACTGTTCAACTATTTATATGTTCATAGTAATTTCACCTGTTCCGTCAAACAACACATCACACGGGAAATAAGTCATTAAATGGATATTCAACTCAAATACCTTCTCCGTATTTTTTTATTAGAAATGTACTGAAACAAAATGCAACTCCTTGTAGTTGCTTTTTTTTTTTGCAGTAAAAAATCAGAAAAAAAAAAAAATTGAAGCTATTTTCAGCACAAAAAAATTTTCGTTTCAAATGCATCGCTCTTTCCCACACTATTGAATATAAACAACTACACCAACGGAAGGAATCATGACACAAGAAACTACACCAACGGAAGGAACCATGACACAAGAAACTAAACCACCATTAGATTCACGAATAGGTAAAGATGCACCATTTGAGTTTGGTCAAAGATATTTACAAAATGAAAATGATGTGTTTAACCATAATGCTTGGGATCATGTTGAATGGGGAGAAGAACAAATTAATCAAGCTAAAGAATTAATTTCCAAACAATATGACTATCCAGTCAAAGAATTTGATAAAAACTTGTATAATGCAAATCCTGCTAAATATTGGGATATTTTTTATAAACATAATAGAGAAAACTTCTTTAAAGATCGTAAATGGTTACAAATTGAATTCCCATCATTATATAAAGTTACAAGTAAAGATTATCAAGAACCAACTACTATTTTAGAAATTGGATGTGGTGCTGGTAATACATTTTTCCCTATTTTGAATCAAAATGAAAATAAAAATTTGAAAATTTTTGGGTGTGATTATAGTAAAGTTGCTGTTGATTTAGTTAAGAATAATGAATCATTTGCTGAAAATCATGAAAAAGGAGTTGCTTATTCTTCAGTTTGGGATTTAGCAAACCCAGAAGGTATATTACCAGAGGATCTAGAACCTAATTCTGTTGATATTGTCATTATGGTGTTTGTATTCCTGGCTTTGCATCCAAATCAATGGAAACAAGCTGTTGATAATTTATCTAAAGTTTTGAAACCAGGGGGAGAAATATTATTTAGAGATTATGGTAGATATGATTTAGCTCAAGTGAGGTTCAAAAAAGGTAGATTATTGGATGATAATTTCTACATTAGAGGAGATGGGACAAGAGTGTATTTTTTCACAGAAGAAGAGTTGGAAGAAATCTTTGTTACTGAAGGTCCATTCAAAAAAGAAAAGATAGCCACAGATAGAAGATTATTGGTTAATAGAAAGAGACAATTAAAGATGTATAGAAATTGGTTACAGGCTGTATTTAAAGTATAATAAGTGTAATATATAGAATATTATCTAGATGCTTGAATAACTTCCATATTTCTTGTAATGAAACATCTAGTAGAGGTGTCGCATCAATACCCTGAATAAATGGATGGGATAGTTTGAAGAAACTTGACGTGTGTAGGTTTAATATCTCACCAAGGGTCTGTGTTTTTGATATCGGGGCCAGGATAACAGTTGGTGAACCAGCAATATAGATTTTAACAGGTATTTTGCCAATTGTTTTTATGATCTTTTTATTAATAGAAACAAAACTAGTCAAGTTTCTTGATATGATTGATTGCCATAATTGTTTAGAATTATCTTCGCTCAATTGCATGATAGGTTTTGCAGTTCCGTTTACCACGAAGCATGATTGTTTCAATTGATTGGTTAATACCTGATGCAACGTGGTTAAATAATCTACTTCTCCATTAGGGTGCCTTTCTTGAAATGTAATTATGTGTTCCGAAGGATACTGTTGGTCGTATTTCATTGTTAATGTCCAGGAATCCGTATTTTCTCGGGCTGGTAAATATAGATAATCGTACAAAACACCCACTGGTAGATTCCATTTTATTGGGACTTCCTCGTATTCTAACCAAATAGGAAATTTCGATAGTTCGATGGTTGTGAAACTTTTGAAATATCTTGTTATCTCCGTAAATACAATTGGAAAGTACGAATTTCTATGAATAAACAATAAATATTCTAAATTGTTTTCTGTTGGCAACTCGAGAATGATCTTGACATTGATGGACCCATTCCACAATTTTTTCTTGATTTCTGATAAATTCTCTAGTTGAAGAGTCGACTCCTTTTCAGCTTGCATAGTATGATGGGGTTATATTACTGATCTTGATATTGATGAGATGGTGATTAGAACTTGTGCGATGAATTGAATAATAGACCAGCCAGCCATGTATTCCACGCGGGAGTTTTGATTTTTTTTTCCATAGATCGTTTTTTTTTTTCTTCTGTTGATTTGTATTTTGGTGAGGTATTTTTAGCTTTTGTGATGTACAGTAGCAACACAAAGGCTTTGATGAATTAGTGAAAGAGTCCTAAACCAACATACTAAAATTTGGGGTCGATAATTTCTTCATCAGAATCACAAACATGTTGGAATAGCCAGCACTATGAAGATAAATATACATCTTAATAATACTGTACATCTTCATGGTTAACTCAGACCAAATTCAAACTCAACTACTGATTGATATATAAATCCTCGGTATCACCCATTCTCCGAAAAAAGAGCTTTTCCTTTTTTTTTTTTTTTTTTTTTTTTGGGTCAGGGAAATTTATTATTCCAACCAAGGCTATTTGAACTGCTCCACTTTGATTCCCCAAACTTGAAAAAAAGAAAATATAAATTACTGACAGAGAGCTTTTTTTCTTATTTTGTTGCTGCAAGATTATAATTTTTTTTTTTTTTTTAACATATTATCAACAAGCAAACTAAAGATTTACACATTTTACCAAACCCACTTTTTCCAATAAATAAAACAGATATAAATATGAAGAAATTTGGTACTGACCAACGGCTTTTGCTGCTGGATTTACCACCTATTATTCCAGCAGCCTTGAATACTTTAAATTTGGATTATGTGGCTGATACTTATCATCCAAGTTACTATGAATTATCTGATTTACCAGAAAAGATACCCATAATCAATGAAAAAACTGGTAGTTTTCGAAGATTCATCAATAGGAAAACCCCGGAAGACAAAAGAAGAGTGGTTAGTGCTCCACCCGGTACACTTGGACAAAAAGAACTTCCTAAACCACCTGGTATGTCCAGAAATTCATTTTATGCAACTCCTGCATTGCCATCACCACAGTCATCTCCAGAGATACCAAAAAAGTTACATAGACCATACCCAGTCACACAAAGATCAATTTCTTTAATTAATGAAAATATTCCCTCAGTTTTCACAACTCCAGGTCACAACCCAAGAAATAGTATTATTATAGAAGAAGATGCTAATCTTAAATTGGAACCACAACCAAGTGACACATCAACTTATTCCAGTTCCATAATATCAGATTATTTAGTGCCTACAGATTATTTAGTGCCTACAGATTATACTGAACCAAAAGAATCCAATATCAGCAATTTTGATGAATTCAGTTTTATGGATAGTTTATTTTCTGTCGATAAACCAGCTGGTCGTCATTCTATATCATCAACTGAAGAAATGTCTAATCAGGTAATTGAAGAACCACCACTTATTTTACCTAAATCAAGAGATAAGACAAAAGTTAGATTTCAAGATAAACCAAGTTCATACAAAATCAAACCAGACTCATTGAAATATTGTCTTGATTTGCCGCAAGATTATAACGAAAGTAGATTCCCACTGGTTCCAAAATATTCTCATTTAAATAAACATCATGAGACAGTTAAAGAAAAGCATCGTTCATTTTCCGACTTTACACATTTTAAGGTTCATATGGTTGATAATCCTTTGTCTACTTCTGATAAACAAGAGAAACGTCGTTCATTCACCGATTTTAGTAATTTTAAAGTACGGTCAGTTTCTAATCCTACTGTGCAACCAAGCAAAAAAGAATTTTCAACAACAACAACCCCAGCAAAAACGAATTTAAGGTCATTCTTTAGTCGTTTTAAGTCAAATGATAATTCAAAGCAAAAGTCATTGCCACCATTGCCCCATCAACAAGGAACTTCAAGACAAAAAAAATATTATGAATAGAATTATGTAATTATTAAATGTAACATTAATGTATAAAAGTATATAAGTATGTATATGTATTAATCAATGCAGATTAAAAAATACAGGAGATTTATTTATTGGCCCTAGTCAAATAGTGTTCGTCACCACTCACTTCTTGTAACCTAGCAGAAGCTTGTTCACTAGTTAAATCTCTTTGGGGTTCACCCAACATTTCAAAACCAACACAGAATTTCTTAACAGTAGCTGATCTTAATAATGGTGGATAGAAATGCATATGAAACCAGGAGATATCTTCCTCTTCTTTATGATCACATTTAAATGGAGCTTGATGTATACCCATAGAATAAGGAAAAGAAGTATTAAATAAATTATCATATTTTGTTGTCAACACTTTCAAAATTTCCGCCAAATCTTCTTTTTCTTTCTCATCAAAATCCCTGATCGATTTCAAATGTGTTTTCGAGATTAATAATGTTTCAAATGGCCACAATGCCCAATATGGAACAACCACGATAAAGTTATCATTTTGAGCAACAATTCTTTGGTTTTCTTTGATTTCTAATTTCACATAGTCTCCTAAAAGATGAGATTTGTATTTGTCAAAATATTTTCTCATATTAACCAATTCATCACGAACTTCAGTTGGAACTATGCCTAAACACCATGCTTGACCATGAGGATGAGGATTTGAACAACCCATAGCAGAACCTTTGTTTTCAAAAATTTGCAAATATCTGTATGGTGCAGTGTTGTCAAGTGCTTCTTGGTATGTATCATTATATAGCTTTTGCCATGAATTAACAACTCCGAGGACTTCTGTTTTGGACATCAATGGTAAGGTTAAGTTATGCTTAGGTGAGAAACAAATAACAAAACATTTACCTTTAACACCTTGGGTTTTCAATAATCTTCCCTTTAAAGAATGATCAGCGACGCCGTCAGCATCATGTTCCACATACTCCGGTTGTTCTAATTTAACAGCAGGATAGTCATTGGTGAATATAAATGTAGCTTGATATTTTGGATTGATATCACCAGTAGCTCTAATATTACCAGGACATAAGTAACACTTTGGATCATACTCTGGTAAAGCAGACTTTTTAATCTCTTCCCTTGCACCTTGCCATGGTCTCTTGGCTCTATGAGGTGAGCACAAGACATATTTGTTGGTCAAAGGGTTCAAGCGGCGATGAGAATGGTTGGTGAAATCAAAATCTTGAGTCATTTTAATATAAGTAGGTGTAGCTGTTAGTGGATTTAGAAGATGTTGGAGAGACATATTAGGAAATTGGGATACTTCAAGGATTTCAAGGGGGGATTTATATAGTTCGGAGATTTCTATGAAAAAAAAAATAATTGCAAACAGGAGATTCCAAAATGACAAAGGCAAACTGAAGATGACAAAAACGTGGTGAACAGGCTAGTATCGGAATAATTTCATACGAAAAAAAAAAAAAAAAACAAAACAAACAAACAAAAGAAAGTACTTTATTAGTTAGAAGTGATATGAAGTAATCTGTTGATATGGATTTTCGAGAGTGTAATTTTTTTTTTTTCTCTTTCCCTGATCCTTTTCTTTTTCTCGCACTTGTTCTAAATAATTGGGCAAAAAAAAAAATGCAGACACTTTTTTTTGTGATAGATAGAGTGTTGTTAACTATGGCAAATTCAAATTGCAACGTTGTATTTTTGATATGGAAGTATGACGCAAAGATAAATTTTTGTGATTTTTATATCCAGATTCAAAGTGATGGTTCAAGTACGGAGAATGTGGGACAAGCCATCCAAACGTGCATATGTACCTTTGAATCGAATAATGAGTTTATTACTATTTTAGTAATGCAATTGTTTATTGATGGGTTTCAAGATTTGTATAGGATTCATCATTGCAACGTTACATTTTTTAAAAAAGTAAGTTTCTCCACGGAGGAAGAGCAACTTCATAAAAATCCGGCCACAAAAAAAAGATATGACAAAGAAAATGAAACTGGAATAATTGAAGATTCCACTATTTTGCCTTAAAATAATTTATTTTCTGGTTTTTTTTTTCTTTATTATTATTATTTTTTTTTTTTTATCTTACATTTATTTTACTCGTAGTACTATCAACTATTATATACCAATGACTATATCTTATAGCAAAAGAATATTGGTTTCAGGTGGTGCTGGGTTTATTGGATCTAATTTCTTGAATTATATGGTTCTGAAATACCCCCACATCCATTTTACATGTGTTGACAAACTTAATTATGCAAGTAATCCATACATAATATACCAACTTGAATCTTTTCCTAATTTTCATTTCATTCAATTAGATGTATCTGAATGTTTAGAACAGTTGCTAGAAATAACTAGAGATATCACCGATATAATCAATTTTGCTGCAGAATCTTGCGTGGATAGATCATTTGAGGATCCTTTGTATTTCACAAAAAATAACATTCTTGGTACTCAGAATTTACTAGAATGTCTTCGTTGCAACCAGAACATAAAGTATTTCTTGCACATTTCAACAGATGAGGTATATGGGGATCAACATAGTAATGTTGGTGAAGATGAACATTTTATGAACCCTACCAATCCATATTCTGCTACCAAGGCAGCAATCGATCTTATTATTCAGTCCTATCAATATTCATACAAATTGCCAATTACAGTACTCCGACCAAATAATGTTTATGGTCCATTACAATATCCTGAAAAAATTATCCCATTAACTATAAAGTGTCTATATGAAAACAAACCAATTCCAATTCATGGAAACGGTACCCAAAAAAGACGCTATTTGTATGTGCTTGATCTTGTACAAGCTATTGAGATAGTCTGGGAAAAGCACTCAATAACAACTAATCAGATTTATAATGTTGGTGGAACGGATGAACTAGACAATAATTCATTGGTTAAGTTAATTATGAAAATATATCAAAAGCCAGGAGAAATCCAATACACCGAAGACAGAAAGTATAATGATATAAATTATTCCATAGATACAACAAAATTAACCAAGCTAGGTTGGACACCACAAACTTCTATAACACAAGGATTGGAATTATGCAAACAATTCTCGAATTTTCCCATCAAATAAGGAACTTTTTATAGGCATATCTAATGAATAAAATGGATCTTTCATAACATAATCTGAATAAATTATATATAACTCACGAAAAAACTCCTCTATATTATCATAAGTACCAGAATTAGGGGATGTTATTATTATGAATTTTAAACCACTAACAGATTGGAAAATACAAATGTTGAATAAATCCGTCTCTATCTTTTGCAAGCCAGATCGATTACTATTTGGACTTATCGCCTTCCCTGTATTCAAAACACTAGAATTTTGAGACGTGTTATATTCTTCTGTATTTGCTTTTGGGGCGCCAGTTTGTATACTTGAAGTTAATTTTGATCCAATGGCATGAACACCATGTAAAGTACCCGCAAGTACCAAGTAATCATTAGCTGTTAGTTTACTTAAACCTGGTGATAGTTCACTTTGATAAATAAGACCACCTGCTCTGTTAAGTATCAAAACTGAATATGCTTTCATTGTTATAGTTTTGATCTGGTGATGTTTATTTGTTTGTTTGTTTGTTGTGTCTAGGATTTATCTTATTTTTTTTTTTTTTCCTTTTGGTTGATATTTTTTTTTTTTTTTCGTTTTGTTCAGTTTTGAATTGATTTCTTTCTCTCACGCATAGTTGAACAATGATCTTCGTATAGTATTCTACTTTTACAACGAGCCGGTCATATTTTTTTTTTTTTTTTTGCAACACAAATGTTGATTTATTCTTCATTAATCATATATTACTAGTATATTTATTTTTTACTGAATCCGTATACAATCTTACTACCATAGACTTCACCTTTTTTCAAAATTACTTGATTCTTCCATTCTTCCTTGTTGATGGCATCAATAAATCTACTTGGTTCAACACAGAAACCACACCTTTTAACAAATCCTTTAGTATTGACACCGTCACCAGTATATAATTGGAAAGCTGGTTCAGTGGTTTGAACAGTAAATTTGTTGTTGGTTTTTGGATGAGTTGCTTCAAGGACTTGCTTTAATGGCAAATTTCTGGTATCTATGCCACAATTGTCATCAACGATAAAACAATTATCAAATGCAAGGTCTTTGGTTAAAACAATTGGATTAGTTGCATCTTTATTGGTGACAAATTTACCGGTTGGAATCAATTCATTATCAACTTCCATCATTTGATCGGTGATCAATTTAATTTCAGTACCCTCAATATCTTCACTATTGGAAACATTGAAATAACTGTGGTTGGTCATATTGACAATAGTTGCTTCTGCACCAGACAACAACTCACATTCATATTCAATAGCAATTGCAGAATCATCAATGGTATAATGCAAAACAGCTTCGACTTCACCAGGAAAACCGTCATTACCATCTTTATCCACAATTAAGAAATCAACCAAAAATTTACCATCCTGCTGCTTAACAACTGGGCCAAGGAAATCTTGTTTATCAAACCCGTTGAAACCCGCATGTAAGTTGTTAACACCTTCATTGGTAGATAATTGGTATTTCTTTCCATTTAATTCAAATTGACCTTTGGCAATTCTGTTTGCAAATCTACCAACAGTTGTTCCAAAAAATGGATTAGATTTGTCTTTGAAGTCTGCTGCATTGTCATATGCTTTAACCATACTGCAACCATCCAATTCAACGGCTTGAATTAAAGCACCACGATTAGCCAAACTGATTTCCAATGGACCAGTAACAAATGTATGCAAACGGTTACTGTATCCATCAAATTGTTTCCATGTATAATTATTAATTCTAAATCCATATGGGTTTTCAGTTGTCCATTTCCACAAGTCTCTGCAAGCATCATCGATATTGAGTTCTGCTTTCCATTCCAATTCCTTGTTGGCACGATCTGGTTTAGCAGTTAAATCTAAAACGTCACCTGCACGTCTGCCAACAACTTCATAAGGCAATTCCTTACCGACAGCTTTACAAAAAGCATGGTAGACATCAAAAACAGTTGAACCTTTACCAGTTCCCAAGTTCCATTCACGGTATAATCCTTTACCAGTTTCAACCTTGTTCTTTAAATAGTTCAATGCAGCAATATGTCCCCTGGCCAAATCAACAACATGGATATAGTCTCTAATTGGTGTACCATCATGGGAATTGTAATCATTACCAAAAACAGACAATTTTTCCCGTCTTCCACTAGCAACTTGAGCCAAATATGGCAATAAATTGTTTGGAATACCTAATGGATCTTCACCAAGTAAACCAGATGGATGTGCACCCATTGGGTTAAAATATCTCAAAATTGCAACTTTCCAGATATTATCACTGGAATGAATGTCTTTTAAAATTGATTCAATCATTAATTTAGTTCTTCCATATGGGTTGGTTGGATCCATTGGACAATGTTCAGGAATTGGAATCATTGAGTTATCTCCAAATCTGGTAACATCACCATAAACAGTGGCTGATGAACTAAACACGATGGTTTTGACATTATTTGCTTTACAAGCTTCCAATAAGGTAACGGTTCCAGAAACATTATTATCATAATATTCCAATGGGATTTCAGTTGATTCACCAACAGCTTTCAAGGCAGCAAAATGAATAACACCAGAAACTTTATATTCTTGGAATATTTTGTTCAATTCAGTTGTGTTTCTAATATCAACATTATAAAATGGGATATGTTGTTTGACAATAAATTCAATTCTGGCAACTGCATCGTATGAAGAATTACTTAAGTTATCAACAATGACAACTTTGTAACCGTGGTTGATTAATTCAATGACAGTATGAGATCCAATATAACCAGCACCACCAGTAACAAGGATATATTCGTTAGACATTTTGATATGTAAATGTGTGTTTGAAAAAACAAGAAGGGAAAAGAAAAACAAGTGTTAATGATACTTAGATACTGGTTCATTTGGTAAAATTTTATATTTATAGTCATGAATTGAATTTTTTCTTCTTTGTTTTTTTTTTTTTTTTTTAATCCCTCCACAAATACCCATGGGATCTAGCTAGGGAAGTTCCTTTTCTGATAAATGTAACGTTGTAATGAGAATGGAAGGTCAATCGGAGGGACAAAAAAGAAAAAAAAAAAAGGGAAATTGTCGAATCTCCCCACCCAATGCACAAATTGAATTTCACGTAAGTGTCTTGTAACGCCATTGTGAAAGTCTGAATGATATCATGATGGCTCTATTTTTAGGCAATAGGAAATTCTACTTCAACTGCAGACATGAAATGATTTTTTATTGAAAAACTGAAGAAGAGCTGTATATTGAAAAGCAATTAATAATCTTCCCGAAACTGGTGGAAAAACTTGTGGTTTATTTTTTTTTTTTTTTTTTGCTTTGCATTGCATTGTTTGCTAAATATTTGTGTCATCCGCGCGGCATAACAAAAAATTGAGTTTTTTTTTTTCTGGAGAAAAAAAAGTCTGAATTAAAGTTTTGACTACCGAGACCGTCTTTCGGAAAAATTAGTTTTTCTGCCCATATGTGGACAAAACCAATTATTTCCGTGCGCGGGGCAACTAGAAACAGAACAATGGCATTGCATAATAAGGATTATTTTTTTTTGGCGAGGAAGTCTTCCGACACTAAATCTTGCTTAAGTATGGGGGTCTTTAATGCAACGTTACATTGAGAAGAAAAATCGTAAGGCAAAGTTAAATTTTGTCTGGGGAAAAATAGAACAAAACTCCACAAGAATGTATGATACTTTTTCCTTCGAGAGACAGAAAAAAAAAATTTTGCATGGATTTGTTGATTGTTATTTTCTTTCCGGTAAATTGATTTCAAGGATAAAAAAAAAAAAAAAAAGAAGAAGATAATAAAACATCACTTGAGTCTATTTTGTTGGGTTGAATATAAAAGATGAATCATCAAAGGTAGTTTCCTCCTTTTTTTTTATTTTACTTTTTGGTTTTAGTTTTTTATTTTTTGTTCTTCGTGACTAATATCTAAACATTATGTCTGTTCCAACATTTAACGATTTATCATTTTATTCTGACTCTAACGCTAATAGATCTAGGTATGAAGAAGTATCTAAGATCTTTAATAAGAACTTCCCTGGTGAATCTATTGGGTTTTTTGCCAGATCTCCTGGAAGAGTCAACTTAATTGGTGATCATATTGATTATAACTTTTTCCCAGTTTTACCTATGGCTATTTCCAATGATGTTATTGTTGCTGTCAGTGTTGATGATTGCAGTAGTGAAATAGTTATTACCAATACTGATGATAAAGATTTTCCAAGAGAAATTATTCCACTTGATAAGGAAGTGACTATTGATCAAGAACATCATTCTTGGACTAATTATTTCAAATGTGCTTTAATTGTTGCTGAAAAATACTTGAAGGAAAAAGGAATTGTTCATCTCAGGGGGATGAAATTGACATTTAACGGTAATGTGCCAACAGGTGGAGGTTTATCATCATCTGCTGCATTTTGTGTTGCTTCAACTTTAGCAGTTATTAAAGCCAATGGAATTGATGATGTTTCAAAGGTAGATTTAACAAAAATTACTATTGTTAGTGAACATTATGTTGGTGTGAACACAGGAGGAATGGATCAATGTGCTAGTATTTATGGGGAACCAGACCATGCTTTATTGATTGAATTTAAACCTGAATTGAAGGCACAACCATTTAAATTTCCTATTGATGATTTAATATTTGTTATTACCAATAGTTTACAAGTTAGTAATAAACATGAAACTGCACCTATTCATTATAATTTGCGTGTGGTTGAAATGGGAATAGCTGCTGATTTGTTGAGTAAAAAATTAGGAATGGAAAATACCGTTCCAAGAGATTCAAACATTGGTACTAGTAGTTTACGTGGAGTTATGGATGGTCGTTTTGGTAATACTTGGGATGGAAATGATTATACTGCTGGTATTACACAATTGACAGAAATGATTGATGTTGTCAACAAACAATTGACCAACAAAGTAGGATATACAATTGAAGAATGTTGTCAAGAATTAGGAATTACCAGTGAGAAATTTTCTGTTAGGTATCTTTCTAAATTTCCAGTTGAATTCAAGACTTTAAAACTTTATCAAAGGGCTAAACACGTATATAAAGAAAGTTTAAGAGTATTGGAAACTTTAAGAGCTATTGCAACTATTTATAATCGTGAAGAATTTTTGAATGAATTTGGGAAATTAATGAATGAATCACAGGATGATTTAGATAAATTGAATGAATCTTCCAATGAAAAATTAAATAAAATTTGTCAAGTTGCTTTGAATAATGGTGCATATGGTTCACGTGTTACTGGAGCTGGATGGGGAGGTTCTATTGTTCATTTAACAACTGTGGATAAAGTAGATGGATTAATTGAAGGATTAACGAAAGATTATTACAGTTTAGAATTCCCTCACCTTGATAATGGTCTTGATGATGCTATAATCAACAGTAAACCTTCATTAGGTAGTTGTATTATCAAAGGTACTGAATTTTTGCAGTAATTACACGATCAATAACTCAATACATTTTTCCATGTGATAATTATCGGAGTTGTTGCAAAAAAAAAAAAAAAAAAAAAGAAAATAAAATTATATCGAAAAAAAAAAAAACCAAAAATAAAAATCATGAACTTATGGCGGATAAGAAAAATGCAATCACATGCAAAAATTTTTTTTTCTCTTTATTTACTCTTTTTGTTGCTATGTATAAGTGATATAGTAACTGTATACACTGTGTTTACGAATAAAATTTATAATTTAAACAATAAACTTTATTGTGTTGCTACAGTGCCAATATTAAGTAACCGATATTCGTGTACAGTGTAAATTATATCATATTAAATTTCAAATTAAAATGATAAACGAATATGGAATACAGTAAAATACACGGACTTGTAATGTAATGTGTCTATATAACTCAAAAATTCACAGGATTATAAAAGGCAATAACAATATGAATGGGTGAGGATACACATGGTTATTGTTAAGAGACGATAAGTAACCTTCATGATTTATGATTTATGATTCTTGCTTTTGCTTAAAACTAAATCACATTCATTGAGATCAACATTATTGAACAAATAAATAAATAATGATATTCAATTTACATACGGTAAGTACAACTTCAAGCAAACAACAGTACAGTATATGTAGTGTATTCTCTTAATGGTAAGGAGGGGCGGAGTTTGACTATATACATACAGGATATATACTGTAGTTATAATTACCGAGGACACATTCTACAGTAAAAATAAAATAAAATAAAATAAAATAAAATGCAAATTTCCTATCAGATGTTACAATCATATACAGTAGTGGCAAAAACATAACGGGGTTTGAAAGTGTACAAAAATAAGGTACGAAAACCGTAGAAGTAAAAAAAGTTAGTCACATTGATTCAGATAAATATTGATTAACATGTCACTTACGGAGTTAATATGCACAAAGAATTAAATTCTGTTTAACTATGTAGATCCTTTTTCTTCTATTATTCTATGGTTATAATTTATGTATTCTGTAAGGTCAACTATGGCTCACATTAAGAGAGAAGGCACGTGAACCAAAGAGGATTATACAATATAGAAAGTCAAGTGTTTTCATACAAAGTGCTTCAAACCAAAATTAAGAGAAGGAGGGGAAGGATGTAAGTAATAATATATTGGGAGCAAAGAATCAATTAGAAAAACCAAAAAAAAAAAAAAAAAATCAAGCCATAAGTACAGTATTGCTATCACTACTGTGTATATCTCTGAGTATCTCCTAGAAAAAAAAAATCAGCCAATATTGAAAAAGGAGATAAACGACGACGACCTTATCGCACCAGTAACTCTTACCTTGTCTTAATTATCAAATGAACGATACATGGTACAGTACAAATTGTGGGGGAGTATGTGTAACTAATTTTTTTTTTCTTCTATTTCTTTGTTGATTTTTAATTATCGTTATCGAAAATGTATACAAATTGTTGGATTGCAAAAATCCAAAATGGAATTACATTTTTCTTTTCCTTTTTTTTTTTGGGATACAGTAGTCATTGGACTTTAAAGTCCGAAAGTGAAAGTGAAAGAAAAAAAAATTATTTAGAAAAAGAAATAAAATGCAACTCGTTGCATTCCTGTTTTTCCCGTAAGTAAAAAACCGGAATCACAAGATGAACAGAATGCTCCACTATAAAGTAGATGAATTCCGATGATGATGATGTTGATGATGACTGCGAAAACAGAATGAAACTGTGGGAATTAAAATTGTGCCGTATAAGTATACTGTACAGTTCTAGACTTGTGTATTATATAGATCATCATTGTACTGTAAATCTACTACATACTGTATTCAAGGATTTACTGTACAAAGTTTTAGGATTTTAATAAAGTTTACATAATTCTCTTACAGAATTCTACGTGCCATTCTTTGATTATCGAAAATAGATTCAAGTCTCTTGGGTTAAATATATAGACACTTCTGTCAAAGAATAGAATATCATGTGAAAAGAAAAAGAAAAGCAAAACAAGAATCAAGGGAACATTTGGATAACAATTGCAGTATACTATTAGGGGGATAAACAAGGTACACACATACTTAAAATTCAAAAGTGTGGACCGTTGTGATGAGATGGTCTCAAAACAAAAACTTCCCAATCGGAGAAAAGAGCCAAAGAAATGGAAATAAACAAAAAAAGAAGAAAGAAAAATTTTTTCACATGAAATTTGGAATCATTGGTTGTGTAAATATAAGGTCAATATGGAAGTTGACTTCCACTTAGATGGATGAATAAATCCACAAGTGAACTGAATTAGGAATTCACCAAAACCAAATACAATCTCAGAATTTATCAAAAAGAAGAGTGTGAAATATTTCATGATCATTCATTTATAAACAAATACGCACATTTTGCTCCTACAGTATTTTATTATTTGATCTGACGTAAGTATGAGACTATAATAATTTTTTTTTATAAGGTGATTTCATACTTGTAATTTTTATGCTTGTGATTCCGATATGTTGAAATGGTGTGATTTCCGTCAGGCAAGTTCTATTTTTTTTGATGGTTGGTTCTGCCCAAGAAAAAAACAAAACACCAACAACCACAAATTTCATGATGCGTACAGTACATGGAAAGAAGAAGAATTATCATGACTCAGTTGGGTCGTTTTTATTTTTCCTTTGATTGCTTCGCACCGTGCGAAGTCGGGTCAAGGATAGTTTTGTCGTACCATGCCGTATCCGTCGCACCATTTTCTCCACCCAACCCCAACCCCAACACCAACCACAACAGAAAAAAAAAAATAATTCCTTTGAAAAATACACACACACACCGCGCCTCTTCTCCTTAATTTTCCTCCCCACCGCGGAAGTTAACTGCGTGTTACCGTTTAGTAAAACAAAAAGCAAAAAAAAATTCGAATCTTTAAGAAAAGAAAATTCTTTGATGTTTTTCCTTCCCCTTTCAAGTTAATTTCTTTTTCTTTTAGGGACAAGCAATTCTATAGCTTAAGTCCGCCGACTTGTATGTATATTTTCTTTTAAAAAAAAATAATGATGATTTAATTATGATTCTAACAGCACCACGTAAATTCATCTTTTTTTTTTTTTCTTGATACAGTATATTGATATACTTGTATACATGACACATGATTGATTGATTTAAATAAAGTCATCTGTTTCATTCTTAATCTGATGGTTAATTATATTTTGATATCGTATTAAGTTGACTTTTTTCCTTTAGAAGAACTATGTCATAATGATGTATGGTTCTGTTTAATATTACTTTATCATTTTTTTTATTTCTTTCCCGTATATACTAAAATAAGTAACACTTGATTCATTATTACACAAAACATTTAACCACAAGAGAAAAATAAAAATGAATGTTACACAAACCATATCATCACATCCCTATTGTATCCGAAACGAAAAAACCGTAAGAGTAAAAAAAAAAAAAAAAAAAGAAAATCTCACACCACACATGCGGATAATTTCTTTTACATTAAGATTGGGTTAAAAATTTTTTTTTTGACAACCAAATATAAAATTATCACCAAATCCTTGGGTTGTCAAAAAAAAATGGAACTACTTTATGAAAGATTGTTTTTTTTATCTTTATCTTTTATTATTACTTTACGACTAACTAACAACGACGACTACTACGATTACTACGATTACTACTTTAGATGACCCTTAATATATTACCAATGTTCGATAATTACTATCAAAAACCTTATCATCATCAACCTCATACTCCACCACAAGATCATTACGAGATGTTTCAACAAATTCAAAAACCAAATGCAAATGAAGCTCTTAATGGCTACATGTTAAATAATGAACTACAATTTATTAAAAAAATAGGTGCTGGTACCTATGGTCTCATATATTTGGTGGAAAATATTTATACCAAAAAACAATTTGCTGCCAAAATGGTTTTAAAACAATCTGTTTCTAAACAATCCTCAAGTAGCAATAACAACACAAAAGATTCTACTTATAACAAGAAATTCATTCAATCACAATTTTACCATTATTTTTTAAATAATCCAGCTCCTAATGCACAACCTTTGAATTTTGATTTCATACGAAGCCAAGGTCATTCTTGTCCATTCTTGACTGAAATATCATTACAATTAAACGTTCATAATCATCCAAATATTATGACTATTCATCAAGTATTTAACCTTGAAGATTTTGCTATGGTTATAGTAATGGATTATTTTGAACAAGGGGATTTATTTGGAAATATCATTGACAATCAAATTTTTTCCAATCACAAATACGATAAACAATTATTAATGAAGAATGCCATGTTACAACTTATAGATGCCATTGAATACTGTGCTCAAAACGGCATATATCATTGTGATTTGAAACCAGAAAATATCATGGTAAGATATAACCCAAATTACAAAAGGTCTCATCACAACAACAATATAATTGATTATAATGAATTACATTTAGTATTGATTGATTTCGGTTTAGCTATGGATTCAAATTTAATTTGTTGTAATGCTTGCCGTGGTTCTTCATTTTACATGGCTCCAGAAAGAACAACTAATTATAACACCCATATATTGGTTAATCGTATGATTGATATGTCACAATTTGAAACCGTTACTATGAATGGTACTACCGTTACAGCTTCTAATTGTAAATATTTACCAACTTTACCAGGTGATGTTTGGTCATTGGGTGTTTTATTTATCAATATAACATGTTCTAGAAATCCATGGCCAATAGCTTCCTTTAATGAATCCAATAATAATGATAATGACGTTTTTAAAAACTACATGTTGAATGGTAATAAGAATATACTTTCAAAAATTCTTCCAATATCTGCACAATATAATAGATTATTAGACAAGATTTTCAAGTTGAATCCAAATGATAGAATTGATTTACACACTTTATACAAGGAAATTATCAGATGTGATTTCTTTAAAGATGATCATCATTCCCAAAGCAAGCAATATCAACAACAACAGCCTAGTGCCAATCAACAATTATATACTCCTCCAGAAACTTCAGCATATAATTCTTACGCCAGCGATATAGAAGAAGATGAAGAAGAAGAAGAAGAAGAGGATATAAGTGAAGATGAATTTTTCAGTGAAGATGAATCTCGTCAACCAGAAGAAACATCTACTGATGGTACTTCCACAACTGAAAGTTCTGTCAAAGGTACTTGTTACTATGATGTTAAATCACACACTACATTTACATCCATTCCTAATTTTGCATTAGGTACACCAAATAACAGTATAGTTTATTAATAACTAACCTAATATAATCTAATGTTGATGAACAATAATTACCTTCTTTTCTTTCATTTCATTTCTTAATAATGACAATTTTATTTTTATACATTTATATATTTGTTTTAATATGGTTTATAAGGTTTATAGAGGACGGCTGAAAATGAATTTTTACGTATGGGCTTTTTTTTTTTTTTTTTTTAACATATAAATTTTTCGTTGTAGATTGTTGCGAAAAAGGAATAAAAAAAATTTTGGGACGAGCTTGTGCGGCAATCACACCAAAAGATTTGGCATTACAAAGTAAATTCTAGTGAATAAACTTTTTTTTCTGTGAAATCTTAATTCATATAAACCAGAAGAAAAAATTAGAAGGAAAATAAACCAACCATGGAAAAGTGTACAACATCTCCTTAATTCGGGAATGGGATTATATCAAAGCAAAAAAAAAATTTTTGTTCCAAATAAAAAAAAAAGATAACAACTCATAAACTTTCAGAAGTTGGTTTGTTTCCTTAATTGTACCTTGGTGTTACAGAGCAAAGATCGCCATTACAAAGCTATAATTTAAATTATCATAAGCTTATCTCTTACATATATTTCTATAGTTATACTCTACATTAAATTACGAGAATGTTATATAAATATGGATTGCATTATCAGTATGTATCCGTGTTTCTTTAAAAAAAAAAGAGAATTATATCACATGAAAATGTAATCATTTAAATACAAAGAAGGATAAAATTTTTTAAAAAAAGAATTAATTTTGAATATTTCTAGAACAAATTCATGGAAATATATTTCCTTAGGATTTCAAAAAAAAAAAAAAAAGATATTTCCACTTTTTTCCGTATCCACTTTTTCCGTATCTATTGTATAAACATTCTTATTTTTTTTTTTTGATAATCCTTGATTTTTGATTATTAAAGGCGTTTTTCAATTTACAGTATTCTTCTTTGAGTTGCGAAATTATGGCTATGTGCCAAATTTGATTTTTTTTTGCCGAGGTTTGTTTTTAAATTCAAATTTTCCCATTTTAATACACTGGGAATTAACCCAGATTCAAAAAAATTGGAAGAATTCGGGAATATAAAAAAGAATGAAACTTAGATTTCTACTGTTTTATTTCCTTACTTTGAACAAGTGGCAAAAAAAAAAAATATGAAACTAAATCTGAATAAGTTTAATTTGTTTGATAATGTTTGTGCAGTGTACTTTATTATGTATCCCAGATTGAGTTTTTCCTTTTTTTTTTTCGTTTGTTATTACTATTTTTTTTGGTTTCTGTTTTAAGTTATTGAAAAGTTTTCAATTCTTCCATTTTTGGGGAGTTGAGCCAAAGATTATTAGTATAAGAGTATATCAGTATACATCATAGAATGAATCGGACTTAATGTAAAAGATAAAAAGATTGACACTCCTTTGTCAAAGTCATAAATTTTAGGTTTTTGGACTTTAAAAAAATCCCCTGATCTTTGAAAGGAACATCAAGAATAAAATCAAAAACAAATAAACACGAAATATAATAGAATGTTTAAAAAGATCCTCTAGATCGAAAATTTTGTAGGGTTGAGTTGAATTGGTCATCATCGCCAGTTGTTGCATACTGCTTTTAATTTATGCAAGATATGGAATTAAAGTATACTGCAATTTTATTTTATTTTATTTTATTTTTCTTCTTTTGGTCTCTATTGTAAAAGTATTGATTGACCATACTGAAACATACCTATGATCTGGGACAACTTTACCAACAAAGTCGTGTGAAAAACATCACTAGCGTAACATGGATTCTTTTGTTCACATGATTTAGAGCACGTGTGGAAAGGAAAAAAAAATTTACTATTAAAGTTCTTTCTGGTCTTCTTCTAATCCAAAAAAGGTAATATTAGAACTATTATTCCGGATCTTCCAGATCATGCCAAGTGTTGTTACTAAACTATAATGGTTGATATATCAACATAAGATGTATCCAAATAACCTCCATCATTCAAAGATGTGTAAAGCAGCTACCAAGTTGTTATAGAAAATGTTTACAGCGAGAGGGGTGGAGGACATATTAAGACGATCGGTAGCAATTTGGAATAAATAATTGTGGTGAATAATTACATACATCATCTTTAAAAAAAAATTGTTACTACTGAGGGAAGTGGAATCTAAAGTTTAATTGTGTAAATAATTGAAACAAATACTACAAGGATAAAACCAATACGGATTATTTCTTGACTTGAATTTATTCCGCCAAGACCAATTAAATCAAGAGAAGGAATGACATTTCGGAAAAAAAAAATAATCAAATTCAAGAAAAGAAAGAAAAATAATTAAAGGGGATTAAACAGACAGTTTATTCTTTAAAAAAATTAAAATTAAAATAGAAGAAAATCTGGGGGAATAGATCGTTTCTCCCTAGATGAATGATTGATGTAAGATTTTAGTAATTTATAAAACAATTTTTCTTTTAGAATGTTTTGTAACGGCTGACTATTTTTTTTTTTTGGTACGTGTATTTGGTGCGGTTCAAGTTAGACCTTTGCTCGAAAGATTTAGACATTCGCACGAAAAGTTGCAAAATCTACCAAAGGAGGAAAAAAAAAATAATAGTCATTAATTCATACAGAAATACATAAATTGGAAGTACAATACAGAACGAGAAAGACCATACAACATTTATTGGTCCGAAGACTTTTATATTGCTCCCACGTTATATGAGTATCATAACAAGTTTGATACAAAAATTGGTCAAACTGTAATTAACAAAAAAAAGAGGAGAGTTCATGTATTATTGACTTGATACTTACCATTAATTAGATCCATTTTATGGTCATTCACTGTATGATTTCTCAATTTTAGTTTCGGTGACATTCTTATTTCCATTTTAAACTAAAAATTAACCTATGATCCTTTTTTTTTTTTTTTTTTTTTTTTTGCTAAAAGACCGATCATTTTCAGAGTGGAGTTAAATACAGCGGGGAAGAGAGAGGTATATATCACGGCACTACCAGGGCTACATAATATGAAGAAAACAGGTGACTAAGTTGCTTTATATTACATGTAGTTTAATTTTGTAGTGTTCAGTCAGTTTAATACGAAGTAAGCTTATACAATATTGTGGAAATAATGCAACCGAAAACAAAATTGCAAACGATATGTAAGAAGTTATGTAGTGGAGTGATGAAGATTCTACTGTTTGACAATGTTCTTTAATTGTTAACCCAATATCGTATCTGTAATATCCAGATACAGTTAATCAGAGTTTTTTAATTTTATGGGGAATTATCGTGAGGGAGTTAATAAATTATGTATAAAGAAAAAAAATGCTCCTGGAAACAGATTTCCGGTAATAGCAACTGATTGAAATAGAAATAATAAACCAAATTACATTTAGTTACGAAAATAATAATACAAAACATTAATTCAATCATTCCATTTTTTTTTTTTTTAACTTAATTTGTTATTACTAAATTTCATATATTGTTACTAATCGCCAGAAAAAATAGCCATCTTATTATTATTTTCTTTTTACTGGATATTTCTCCATGGGGAAAAAAGGTGTCCGATATAATTTTTTTAGTCATGTACACGACATACTATATCCGGGCACATAATCATTAGAGAGGCGGAACAAGACGATGGTACGAGAAGACTTTATGAAAAAGTCACAAAGATTCACAAGGAATCCCGGTTACCTAGAATGATGGTTCCACTTGTCCATTCAAATTATATGGATATTATTCCCGCAGACTTCATCCTTAATTGAAAATAGCACAACAAATAAAACAAAGCAAAAAAAAAAAAAATAAAAATTTCCTCAGACATTTTATTTTTTCCTTTTTAGTTTGAACCGCCGTACATACAACTTTATTTTTTTTTCCTGAACTCCAGTTTTTTTTCCATTTATCCCCTATTGTTAAATTTTTTTGTTTTTAGTGGGTGGGTGAATGGAGTACATGCATAAACCACACAGACACGAATAACTGGCGGGGTTCAATTTAAGATTTATTAAAAGAAGACTTCTAGAGCAACTATCATTTACTGGTTCAAATTAAAAAAAAAACAACTTAGAATTCAAAGATGAGAATTAAGGTGAGATACCAAATCCTGGTCTATTTTTTTGTTGCTTCTGGAATAATATCTAGGGGGGTAAGATTAGATTAGAACTAAATATTTTCTTCGCATTATTTTTTCCGATTTCATAAACTATTATTATTTTGTAAAAAAAAAAAGACTAAAAAAGTAAAAAGCCAAGAATATTGTTAGATTCAATAATGGAAGAATTTTTTTGCCTCTCTGTTTTTTTTTTTTTTTCTAATTGTCCTATTGAAAGTTTTTCCGTTTTTTTCCCTTTTGAAATATGGTTTAAGGGATGAGGAACGATAAATAAATTACTATTGACGAGGCTCAGATAAACTCTCCGCTTCTCTGTTTATTTCAAACTATTTCGTTGTGTGATGAGGAAAAATTCAGGGAACCAATACCAAATGTAAAACACTTTGTTAATTACATTCAACCCAAAATTTCACGTCGAAAAGGGTACTGAAATGCCAAGTAATTAAAAATTAAATTGTAAAACGATTCTATAAACAATCTAAAACAGAACTAATGAAAAAAAGATCACCAGTTATTTAACAAGATACCTAAACGGTTAAAGAAAAAAAAAAAGGATTACTAGCAACACAAATTAATTTGTACATTGAAAAATAAAAGAGAAATTAAACCAAAAAAAATTTTTTTGTTTTTAGTTATGGATTGTTGTTTATAGTTTTGTCAGTCTTTTTTTTTCTTTTTTGTGTTGGAGATGGATTAACTTTTTATTTTTCCTTTCGGAATTTAATATCAAATTGGTTAAGAAGCTCCGAGGCTATTGTTCAAACATCTCCACACTTGAATTGCCATTGAGTTGAGGATACAATTTGATGGTCAAATCTCTTCCTTGTTATTCTTACAATAGATTTGTCAGTTAGGTATTGTATTCACTTTACCCCTCCTCCCTGGACACCCATTTCTTTTGTTTTCTTTATTTAGAAGTTGTTGGGAGTGTCTATCTTGGATTTATGGCATCCCCTCAGATCCAATGGGTTTCCATTGTAAATTTGATGTAACGTTGTAGATTAATAATTTTTATTTAAAACGAGACTCGACTAACAATTAGCTTATCTCCAAATTTGACCTTGAGGGGAGGGGTTAAAAGAAACAATTTAGCAATATGAATTTTTTTATTTTTTTGCCTATTTTCATTCACTGCTTTAAATAAGGACAATACAAACAAAAGATTAATTTGTGATTCTATATTCATACGGCGCCAAGGAAGGCAAAATTTCGGTGATTTTCTACCTTACGGGGAAAAAAAGTATAGCCTAATCCCATACAACGGCGATTTTCTCCGTGATGGGGATCTCGGATCTATAAAAATGTTTTTTCTTTCCTGGAAAAATAATAATCAGATGGCTACACAAAACGGGAACAACTTTATTTCTAAAATTTTTTTTTTTTTTTTTGGGAAATCCACACGCCGACATACGTACGGCAAATAATAAATATCACGCCGACAGTTCAAAAAAAAAAAAAAAAAAATCCGTATGACCTGTTTTTGGTTACCCCAGGAAAAAAATAAATTCAGACAGAAAAATATTTATTGTTCTTTAGATGCGAAATTACTTAAATCTCTTTTTCTTGCATTGTTATTTCAATTGCAACAAACCAAACAAACAAAAAAAAAGACGTAATGTACTCAAATACCAGCTATTACTTTTTTTTAACTTATAAAAATTTTTTTTTTTTGTTTTATTTTCTGTATGGGGAAAGAAATACTAATTTTTGCTTTCATGTCACCATTGAACTGTTTTACAATATCTCTCTCAACTAATAAAAAAAATTGTATAAAAGGACATAGAGATCCTCCTCCAAAGGATCTGAATTATTATTATTTTTTTTTTATAATTATTTTTAATATTCCCTCTTTCTTTTATTATTAGATATTTTTAAATTCATTTATACTTTATTATACATTCTTATAAAAGAAAAACAAAATGAAGTCTCCGCTCGAACTGACCTTAGCTGGTACTGCTTTAAGAATAAGTTCATTCTTAGATAAGTTTCCAAAAATTTATAATGTTTATTTCATTGCTAGTATTTCCACTGTCGCTGGTATGATGTTTGGTTTTGATATTTCTTCCATGTCTGCTTTTATCGGTACTGATTCTTATATGAAATACTTTGATTCTCCAAGTTCTGATATCCAAGGTTTCATTACTTCTTCTATGGCTTTGGGTTCATTTTTTGGTTCCATTGCTTCTTCATTCATTTCTGAACCATTCGGTAGAAGATTATCATTGCTCATTTGTGCCTTCTTCTGGATTGTTGGTGCTGCTATTCAATCTTCCGTTCAAGATCGTGCTCAATTAATCATTGGTAGAATCATTTCTGGTATTGGTGTAGGTTTCGGTTCTTCTGTTGCTACTATTTATGGTGCTGAATTGGCTCCAAGAAAGGTCAGAGGTTTAATTGGTGGTATGTTCCAATTCGCTGTTACTTTAGGTATTTTGATTATGTTCTATATTTCTTTTGGTTTGGGTCACATTAATGGTGTTGCTTCTTTCAGAATTGCTTGGGGTATTCAAATCGTTCCAGGTCTTATGTTATTCATTGGTTGTTTCTTTATTCCAGAATCTCCTCGTTGGTTGGCTAAACAAGACAAATGGGAAGAGGCAGAATATATTGTTGCTAGAATTCAAGCCAAGGGTAACCGTGAAGATCCAGATGTTTTGATTGAAATCTCTGAAATTAAAGATCAATTGTTAATTGAACAAGCTGCCAGGAGTGCTAGTTATGCTACTTTGTTTACTAAGAAGTACTATGTCAGAACTTTAACTGCTATTTTTGCTCAAATTTGGCAACAATTGACTGGTATGAACGTTATGATGTACTATATTGTCTATATTTTCCAAATGGCTGGTTACAGTGGTAACGCTAACTTGGTTGCATCTTCCATTCAATACGTTATTAATAGTGCTATTACCGTTCCTGCCATCTTGGTCGTTGATAAAATTGGTAGAAGACCAGTTTTAATCACTGGTGCTATTTTCATGATGACTTTCCAATTTGGTCTTGCTGGTATTCTAGGTCAATACTCTGTTCCATGGGATGGTTCTGGTAATGATTCTGTCAACATTCGTATTCCAGCTAGTAATAAATCCGCCTCAAAGGGTGCCATTGCCTGTTGTTATCTTTTCGTTGCTTCTTTTGCTTCTACTTGGGGTCCAACCATTTGGATTTACTGTTCTGAAATCTGGGGTGATAACAGAGTTGCTCAACGTGGTAACGCTCTTGCTACTGCTGCTAACTGGATTTTGAATTTTGCTATTGGTATGTACACTCCATCTGGTTTCAAGTCTATTAGTTGGAAGACCTATATTATTTATGGTGTTATGTGTTTTGCTATGTGTATTCATGTCTACTTTGGATTCCCAGAAACTAAAGGTAAGAGATTGGAAGAAATTGGTCAAATGTGGGATGATCATGTTCCAGCTTGGAGATCAAGATCTTGGCAACCACAAATTCCAATTGCCTCCGACGCCGAATTGGCAAGAAAGATGGAAGTCGAACACAAAGAAGGAAATTTGATGAACGAAGATACTAATTCAGAAGGAGAGGTCAAGACCGAATCCGTTTAATTAGAATAGACTGTGTCTATTTGACTTTGAATTTGAATTTGTATTGTTTTTTTTATTAATTCTTTATATATATATATATTTATGTTATTTGCTCACATTTTATTTTAATTTAATGACTATTAAATACAATTCAGTTTTACAGTAAATAATAAAGAAAATGTAGTTCAAGTTTGAGGTTTGTAAATTAGAGATGTACAAATCCACCACAGTTGCTCTTTAATGCAAGTGAAGTAATTCTGTTGCTTTTGATATTTGGCGCGAATCATCCGGCAGCAATCTTGCGACAGAACCTGAAAAAAATAAAAATAAAAAAAAAAAATAAATAAAAAATTTACATTTATTCTCAAGAAATTTTCCGGACTTCCTATCCGCCACCCTTATAACCATCAACAAATGTCTTCATCTCAACCACAACCACAACAACAACAGTCATCAGGTTCAGGATCTAATAATCTCAGATACCAGCCTCCATTAGAAGTTCTCACTAACTTGATTAAAACTCAACAATTCTATTGGTTCTTTGGTCATGTATTGGCTATTTTGTTCTTTGCTTTGAACTTTATTACTGGTTTCTTCCGTCCTCGTTCATCTTTAAGATACTATCAGTTTGCCTTGTTGTCAATTATATTAACCTATTTAATTGTCATTAAACAAATTCATTTCAAGTCTGGCTTCAAATTCTCGACAATTAACATCAGATTATTACGTGATGAAAATGTACAATATTTGACATTGGCCGTGGTATTATACACCTCTAGTTTTGTTATTGGTCAAACTCAAGCCAGTTTGTACTCATTTGTTATATTTGCTGTATTCCATGTCTTGACCTATTTCCAAAACCATTTGTTGTCTGTTTTCTTACCTAGTATTGCCGCTCAACAAAGAATCAATTCCTTAATCACTCAATTCATCCACAAATTCAATCAGCCAGCTTTATTTCTTGCCTCCAATGCTGAAGTTATGATGTTGTTGTTTGCCGGATTTCAATTGATTCCAAGTGTATTGTTTTTGTTGTTCAAAAGAAACTTTGTTTATTTAGGTGTTCAAGCATTGGTGTTTGTTGTAATTGCTGCATTCAACAAGTTGAGATACGATGGAAACCAATACACCAAAACTGTGGTTGAATCAATGGATGCTAGAGCCAACCAATTTGTGACTCAAGTTAACAATCCACAAGTGGCTGAATTGTACCATAAGATTAGAAACAATGCCATCAACTACTTTGGACTTATCCAGTTACCAAAAGCTGCATCAAAAGCAAACTAGTGATATATGAAAATACAAAAAACTTGTGAAATGGAACCCCCCCATTTTATGCTTTACTTATTGTTATATATTCATATATAGAAAGCGAATATGTTGTGAGTGAACGAGCGCATATTTGTAGGTCAATCATGAAACTTTTGAGAGATATACAATCGTCAATCTATATTTATGCTATACAATCTAAATTCTCTGGGTCAAAGATCTTTAACTCTAAATCTATCTCATTTTGGGCATGTTCAAAACTTTGCAATAATTTTGTTTTTTGCTTTTGTAAACTTGCATGTTGAAGCTCCTTATATTCATTAAATAACAGCTGATATTCATTCGTGATAAAATCAATATGATTATTTAGTTCTTTAATATGACTGTTTTTCATATTTATCATCTGTTTTAAATATTTGTTCTCGAATGTTACTTTGTTACTTTCTTTTTCCAAATAGTCAATAATATTATCAATAGGTTTTTGATTTTCAACCAGTGAAACTTGCTCCATTTGCTTAAGTTTACTGGTCAATGATTCAATTTCATCCTTAAGAGAATCAATCACCGATTGATCAGTTTGCTGCAATTGTTGCCAATTGATTGGTATGTTTGACAATTTAGTCTTGTTCGCCTTCGCCAAGGTCTTGATTTTTTTGACTTCATTTGCATAGTTCAAGGTTTGGTGAGACTCCTCATAATCAAGTGGGGACACACAAAATATCATACATGTCTTGGAATTACCAGCAAGATTCTCTTTTAAAAGGTACGTCAATGTGGATTCTCGGTATGGTATCAATGCTGTTGGATTAGCTGCTAACGTATTTATACATCTTCCAAGCACCGTTAATGATTTATTAATCAATGTTCCTTCTTTAATTCTGTCTTGTTGGCCGTATAATTTTGTTTTTTGTAACCTCTCTGACCCAGCAAGATCAACTAGTTTTATATTTGACACCATTTCTTCACTAGCCTCTCCAATACCATTTACTTCATCAGAATCTTCCAGGGTTGTATTTTCAAATTTCGTTTGTTTCAAGGTTAATGTAAGAATGGCATGGCTTCTGGAACTTTTATCATTCATGGATGTAGACGCAGTGGATCTATTAGAGTTACCTAAAGTCAATAATTTCAAGAAATGATTATAGTTCTCAATAGTATAATCTTTCACATTTTCAACATATGGCCCAGTTACTGGATGTTCCCGAACTTTGCATTTCTTACTGGTGGACCCTTTTTCTAAAAGATCATTGACTTGTTCGTTGTATATTTCAACATACAGAAGTTTTAATTCACAATTAATTTTTTGCTTGATTGATACATCCATTTGTTTTAATATATCTTTAAGTAATAATGGAATTATCCCTGGTTGCTCTCTATCTCCCATCATTGTATATGTTTTACCCGAACTGGTTTGACCGTATGCCAAAAGACAAACGTTGTAACCTTCAAAAAAATGAGATAATAATTGGGGTCCTGTTTTCTCATAATACTTCCAATTATCAGTAAAATGTGAATCCTCTTTATTAAAAGACCATATACATTCGTCAAATAAATATGTACGATCATTGCCATTTGATTTATTCTTTGGATTATTCAATATGACTTTATGCGGCTCTGAAACAGGCATAGAAATTAATGATAATGGAGTTTCATTATCAGGTAGAGCTTCTCTTTTAAGAAAAGGACGAACTCTAACTGAAACCTTAATGTTGTTTGAATTAGTTGACATTGATAGCTAGCCAAATATTCCGTGTATTTGCAGGTATAAAAGTGCCCCTGAAATTTTTCTTTCTTTTTTTTTTTTTTGTTTGATCCAAATGTAAACATAAACATAGAAATTCATTGTGACACGAAAATATTTTTTGAAACGTCAGGTGATATCTAATCACGTGGAAATTGTAATATTAAGTTAGCTTTACTAAATAATAATCAGAATATTTACCAGATAATGAAACTGTTTCATGTTCATGATATGGGTGTCTCATCTTGGGTTGTTCGTAGTATATTTTGTAATTTCTTAATTTTTGTGTACCAATTCCATTGATATGATCATCTGCGATGGAAAATTTTTGTTTTGTCTATTATCACAACTAAAAATAATACTTGAAAATTACATTGACATGTCTGCCAAATTCCTCATACTCAATCCTTCACCAGATGCTTTAGACAAGGTATTGGAAAAATCGAATTTACAATATACCAAAAATGGTCCCTTTGAATCAACTATATTATTAGGTGATGTACTTCCACAAGGTAAAAGTTTACCTAGTGTACAAGTCCTTGGATCTACATATTTCTCTGAAGGCAAAAATGGTCTTTCTGAAGATATTAAAGTCGATGATTCCAACTTGATTGATGTTGCATCTAATCTTACATTTGCAAAACCACCATTAAGAATTATTAAAACAGTGGGCGGATTTACTATAATGATAGCTTCAAAATTGGAGGACTTTGAACTTCCGCAAATAGACATTGATATTTTGATAACATATGAATGGCCCCAATCAATAGCTAGATTGATGACTACCTTTGGTAATGAAAAAATAGATGATCTAGTATCGAAAGTTAAGCCAAGATATCATTTTGCCGTTGGAAATGAAGCTGGGAAATTTCTTGAATTGGAACCATTTGCATGGCCAACTGGACAAGTGACAAGGTTTATCAGTTTGGGACAAGAAGGATCAGGAGATAAATGGTTTTATGCATTTAATTTGAGCAAAGTAGAAGATATACCTCAGAAATTGATTGATAATCCGATCCTATCAAAGAAAAGAGACAGGGATGAGGAAAAAGAAGACGAAGAAACAACGGCTAGCACCGATCTTACGCAAAGAAGTAAAAATGAGATCAAAAAACCTAGAGTTGTATCACCAGACCAATGTTTCTTTTGTGTTGGTAATGCAAAAACAGAAACGCATATGATTGTTTCCATTGGGTCAAGTGCATACTTTACCATTGCAAAGGGTCCACTTACCAGATCAAATAAGAACTTACTGTTTTCTGGTCATGGTATTTTGATTCCAATAGAACATACAGCTACTGTTGCACAAGATTCTATGATAAGAGAAGAATTAGTGAAGTATCAAAATTCTTTAGTTGCCGCCTTTGACGAACAAAAACCAAATTTAAAGTTGATATTTTGGGAGATAAGTAGAGACACAAACATCCATCATCATATTCAATTTTTACCTGTTCAGGATACTTTACTTGGAAAATTTTCAAATTCATTGAATCTCCGTGTCAAATTAAATAATGAAAAATTTAAAAAGAACCAGAAGCTCAAATTTGAAAAGTTTACAGATCGTTCCGATCCAGCTTTCATGAAAGTATTAGAGACTAACAACTATATGATGTTTACATTATGTCAGAACAAGAATGATTGTGTTTATTATGTTGCACCATTGAATGAAAACCCAATTGATATTCAGTTCCCCAGAAGAGTCTTAGCCCACGTTTTGAATCTTCCAGATAGAGTTCATTGGGATAAATGCCAACAACCAAAACTCAAAGAAATGTCAGATTGTGATAATTTCAAATCATTTTTTCAGAAATACGATTTTACTGTTTGATGCTATTTAACTCTTCTATACACTTGGTACACCCACAATCAAAGAACCACTCGCTCAACTGGGATCTTCGAATCTCGACTGGCTCATTTGTATAATTACCATAATTTATGCATAATTCCTCACCAACCTCGATATCTCTTAAGGTAGTAAATTCTAAAGATTCTCCTATTCTGCGTTTCACTATATTTGGGGCACAACTATGATTGAAGTATGATGCAGAAGGATAAACCCCATAACCTAAAAATTCTTTATCTTCTGAAGGATCAGGTACTTCTGACCAGATTCCAAAAGCATTTGATAGATTTTTCCCAATAATGGCTCGAATTGTAGTCAGATTTATAAACTGTTGTAATTCCTTGGTACATGATAGTCTAATGAATTTATACATATTGATGTAGGAATACAATAGGTATGGATATTTTTGAACTTTTTCATATCCTGAAGAGTAAAGTAAATCAAATAGCACCATTTCAACTTGATTCACTTCTTCAGGATTGAGTTCCGGGAAATCATAGTTTGTGATTTTCACATTGTGACATTTGTACATACTGAATAATACATTAGTGACATATTTGATTTCTAAATATTCACTATCATCAATTCGAGGTATTAAGTTTTGACGTTTGCCTGGTTTCATTGCTTCAAGTTTGTCTTCCCATGCTACCACCTTATCCCATTCTTCATTGTACTCTGTCTCTAAACACTTCGGCTCTTTGACTTCATCTTCTGGTTTGGTTAATCCCTGTAGATAGTTCTTTTCAATTTCTATCAAATTATTTAACAATACATCATTGATATCATTTTCTTTGAATTTTTGTACACAATCTTCACTGCAAAAAAATATTGAACATGCGTTCTTACCAACTTTCTTTGATATTTTAAACTTCATGGTCCTTCCATATTCATATTTAAAACATGTTGTGCATACTTCTTTCTTGAATGGTTTTGCAATCGTGGAACCAACCGGTGATGAGCAGCGATGAATAATTGTTCCTTTTGAAATAGGATCAGTTGCAAAACACCCTCTTCCCCCATATTTGGTTTTTTCAACATTAAACCATGGTGAGATTTGATTTAGAATAGACTCAATAGGGTATTCATCTACCAAAGTAGACTGTTCACTTGATGCCATTAATGTGGATGTTGATAATAGTTTGCAGTGATCGCTCCGATGGGAATTTTTCAACTGATGACCTCGTTTTTTTGCGAAGAGTTTATGCATCCGAGGAAAAACGTGGTCGCACTACCAAAATGGAATTTCTTTTTCTGATGATATCACATCTTTAAATTTAGAAATGGATACACAATTGTTATTGGTTTGGACAATTTTGAAATTTACTATAAATGTAGACATAAATACATTTGAGAGAATGAACTGTGACTTTATCCTAAACCCAATAGTATTCTTTTTTGCTTGTGCATCTGGAAGTGGTATTATTTTTGATAGCTTTCACATATGATCACAAAACTATTTTTTTTTTTTTTAGTCCATTGGAACTCCGATAGATAGAGAGATTGCCAAGACAGTTCTAAACAACATCTGTAATGCAATAATTCAATTATATTTATATATTAGAATAACGATATTCAAAAATATCAAGGCATGTAATGTACATACTTTCAGGAATCCTTTCTGATTTCTGCCATCAGAATCAATATACGCTGATCATGAAGGTTACGTATCTTTCGTTACTTGAATCCAATGAAGATATTTAATACCCAAATCTTTCAGAAATTGATAAGCATACAACAATTGAGGATTATTAATCTGGTTTATAATACCATATATTCTTGCATCAACAGTATTCACTACACTATGAGTGCAAGAATTATCTTCATATCTGAGTTTAACAAATACCACAAACAAAATAAAAACCACAAAATGAAGACTAACGAATTTTAGATCCCAATTAATCAACAAAAGAAGAATACTTGTTACAAATTGAAAACCAGCAAGAATCATTGTAACTATTTCTGAAACCGCAGCAATAAACATTACTGGACTATTAAGGACATTGATTATTCTAGTCATTCTTGAATTGAATTGTTTTTGATCCTGTTCACGAGTTATGAATATTGGTACTAAATGTTTTTGAATATACCCCAATACATGTATTACAGAATAAAGAACAAAAGAATATAAACTGGATCTGATTTGACCAATGGTAAAACTACTGCAATATAAAATGATGGTCAATAACAAATATTGCAAATTATAATCACCAACGAGGCTATGACTGAAATTCAAAAACTTGATTCCTTTTTTGTAATAACCTTCAACAATAATCAATGTATATGATATGATGATTGATACTAACGCATACTGATAATATCTTAATGAAATATGTGGATCAACTAACCCATTAATGACATTACAAATAAAAAAGATGATTGTGAAGACATGACCTACGAACCAATAGAATTTCCGAGTTTTGACTAAATCATCCAATGCATTGGCGTTCAACTTCATGATATACTAATGTTTGCTGTTGGCACACCATTTGAAATGAGTATTATGTGGGACATGAAATCTATCCCCTTCTTTTTTTTCTCTCTCTCCTTGGGGCCCAAGAATAATATCAAGTCTCTAATATTATATAAGTGTATCGAAGAGTGTAAATAATTGTGTATGACGTAATATGTATGACTAGATTCGTATCGCAATTTCCAGATCTTTTATTGTTACCAAGTCGTGCACTAGAGAACCAAAAACAAAAAATTGGAGTTGGTGCGCTATCGCTATCGCTAGCCCTAGCCCTAACCTTAAAGACATCCATGTATTTTATTCGATACCTTTCTATTGATCATAACTATTTACTTACTCTACAAGTCCCAGGAGTCTTAGTTGATCAAATATATCATCATCGACAGATAACAAGAAATCACCCATATCATTGAAAAAATTCTGTTGGGTATGCATGTATCCAATGAGATTAGCATCAGTATCCCCAGTTCCTAAATTACCAAACTCCAATATTTGATCTTGATTGGCATTATCAATAGGGAAAGATTTTGAAGCTGATTCATGACCACCTAATACACTATGTGAATTTATATCCTTTTCAAAATCATCTAATTCAGCTAAATCAGAAACCAATTTGTCAAGTTTTTGTAATTTTTGTAAAGCCAGCTTGGCACTAGCACTTCCATCAGACATTATCTTTAAAATACTCAACCCTTTTCGTAAAAACAATAAAGTTGTTTCCGATCTATCAATTTTTAAAAATACAAGAATGGCAAATAATGCAATATTACAAACATTAATGTCAGTACATGAGAACAATCCCAACTTGTTATACTTGTGTAATTCTGACAACAATTCCACACAACAAAACGCAGCATCAATACAGATAGAAGATAGATGATCCACAAATGCCGATTCATAACCATTATTCTCATTAAGTCGTTTATAATTCTCAACCTTGTACAATAAAAACGGTTTACCAATGTAAATTTTAGCCAAATAATAAAATTGATTCAAATGAATACAACCTCGATATCTTGGGGCATTTGGGTCTAGATTATCAACCTTGGCATAATCTGGGAAATTCAATTTACATTCTTCTAAATCTTCAACCAATTTTCTTATAAGTTTTGGATCAATTGATACTGTAGTATCTTTTTTTGATTTTGTTATTGAATAAAACGACTGCATAATGTCACGATAGATGAAATTGATCTGGATCGTAGAAATTTGACTAAGATGATTACTATACCCCAAGCTATTGTAAAATTCAGGCATATCCACAGGTAACTCCACGGTAATATCTTCTGGCGAAATCAATTCAGCTTTTCCAATATTCACCCCATGTCTTCTTTCCATTGTGTAACAGGTCCACCAAAGTCGTTTATATACTTCTTGGTCAACTTTAGAATGATTCTGGTAAGTTTCCTTTAAATGCAATTTATTGGCAATGGCAATTTCCAAAGCCAAATTCATAAACATATAACCTCCATCAATCAACTGGAAATTCTCTAATTTGTTTGTAGTCATAAATACCCCAAACATAACCAAAGCTTGAATACTTTCAAGAGCTTTCAAATCAAGTAGAAATCCTGTGAATGGTAAAGCACTATAATAATATACCAAACCTGGTGTTGTATTAGGAGTAACTTTAGGCATTTCTGAATTATCAGCAATAAATTCAAATCCACTTGAAATAGCCAACATAATCAATAAAAGTGCTAATGTTGACCAATTCGTTGTTAGATATTCCACATCTCCTGATCGTTTCCGCTCCAAAAATTCATCCACTTCTTTATAGAACTTCAGATGTTGCACATAAAAGTAATTAGTTTCACAAATATTCAAATAAATACCAATGAGTTTTCTAACTTGATCATCTGATGGAAGTAATCGAGTTGATTCAGTTACTAGTAGTTTCAAATTTCTTCTTAAATCATCATTGCTTTTGGAAAAAACATTAGCAGGAATCATATACCGCTGGGCTGGATCTTGAGTATTGCGTTCGATAAATTGAATAAAACTTTGATCTGTTGTTGACACAAATGATCTATTGAAATGATTCAATGATGAACTTAAATTAGATTCCCCAGATTGATCTTCTTGTTTAACTGCATTTATAGGTACGGCAACATTAGGTAATCTCAGTTTATTTATACAAACTTCTTTTTCGAATTCATCAGTGTTTTCACGAAGATACTTGAGAGAAACATCAGGAAACATATATTGGATTATTCGTTCTAATTTACAATTGTACGCCCTGGTTTTGGTATAGTTTTCTTTGTAATCAGTAGGATTAATTGGCGTACCATCACTATGTGGAATGATACATTCATGTTTCGATTTAACACACTTCAAACAAGGAAACCCACCTTCACATTTGGTTTTTCTAGATCGACACCTATTGCAACTGGATATAAGTTTGTTAATAAATTGAACCATGAAATAATTATCAATAGAATAAAAGAAAAGTAATTGCTGGTTTGATACATACGCTATAGTTACTCTTTTACGCTCATGAAGAGGCTTTATTCTTCTGTTTCTCATTAATTGTTTTAATGTTGCAAATTTTAAATCAAAGGAAAAAGTGGAGAGAAAAGTTTGGGGTTGTTGACTAAAGTTTTGTTTTGGTTTTTTTTTTGTATTTATTTATTTTTGGGTTGGATTTTGTTCCCCCTTAGCATATCGCGAACTAACCAAAGAAAACAAAATAAAAATTCATCAATGCTTATTTCCGACCAGATTGCTCCTACTATAATTAGGCAAAATGTCTTCCACAGCTATTCTTAAACAAGCTAAACGACAATTAAGAAAGCAAATTAAATCAAGTTTGAAATCAATCACACAAGAATCATTATCCAATCAATCTCAATTGCTTCATAAAAATTTACTTACTCATTCTCATTTCCAAAATGCACAATCAGTAGCCATCTACATGAACATGCCTGATCTGGAGGTTCAAACGATGGAAATCATCAAATCATGCTTCACATTAGGCAAAGCAGTATATTTACCACGATGCAATTATACACAAGTTCCAGGTAGAAAACTTAATTATATGTCAATGATTAAAATGCAAGACTTTCAGGCTATCTTGGATCTTAAACCTCAAGGAAAATACGAATTATTAGAACCTATTGAAGGTGAAGATGTCATGAATACTGGAAATCTTGATTTGATTATAATACCGGGCGTAGCATTTGATAAAAACAAGAATAGAATGGGACATGGAGCAGGATTTTATGATGAATTTATTTCTACATTTAATGAAAAATTTAGAAAAAAACCATACTTGTTAGCACTTGCATTAGAGGAACAAATCATTACTGATGATAAAATACCTACTGAACCTCATGATTGGAAATTAGATTCTATAATAACTTCAACTCAAATTATCTATTAATCTTTTGTAAATATACCAACAATACAATTTTCTAACATTCTATCTGCATTTACCCAACTATGATATTTATTAAATAAACTAGTACCATCTTTACCAGCACATTTCATAATTTCATCAACCCCACCAGGATGAAAGTCAACATATGGAGTGATATTAAATACTTTACCATTAATACAAGTCCAGCAATCTTCTTTAGTTTTATGTTGTTTTAATTCCTCTTTATTTATTCGAACATATTGTGGTGGAGGTGTATTTGGTGATACTCCACGTAATTTATATTGTGGTTCAGTACGATTTATCCTAGCCCAATCTAATGGTGAATGACCTGGCTTCAAATGAACCTTCTTTCGTGCTTGTGTAGCTGATGATGATGCACGTTGAGCTGAGTTAAGTGAGGGAAATAATCCACGATTTGCTCCTGATGCTAATGGGGGAGGTCGAAGAGAAGAGGATGATGATGATGATGTACCGGGTACTGATAATGAACTTTTAGATGCTAGACCTTGATTTGGTTTAGTATTGTTTTGTAATTTGTTATTTAGTTCTTCTAATCTTGATGTCATTTTATATAGTTGAAGAATGAAAAGAACACTGGAAGTAACGCATGAGAATTATATTTTTCTTTCTGTCATTTTTTTCTTTTGGGCCTATTGATGCGGCACTATATGTCATAACTTCGCCCACATAAAAAATTGAACTACTGTACTAAATAAGAATAAATATCTAATAAAGAATTTTCTAATCTATATTCTATGTATACACGTATATCTATCTTTTATGATGACGTTTAATTTGTTTTCGATCAACTCTTTCATAGTACAACATATAAACAGTTGTTTCTTCAGATAAAACAGCACCTTTACTAACTTCTGTAACCAGAGCATCACTAATTCTCCAATATGGTTTACTTATAATTGATGGGATTTTCTTCATCTTAACCTTCTTTTCCGGTTTCTTTCCTTCGTCATCATTTATACTTCCATTGTTGAAATCTTCAAAACTATCTTTAAAATTATGAGCAGCAAATGCATTTTCAAAATTATTCATACTTGGATCATCAACCAAAATTTCTGCTGGAGTCTGTAATCCAGAATGAATAATTTCTTCAACTCCGGATGGATCAGCTTGAAAAACTGATGGTCTACGTCCCATCATTGATGAAAATCTATTCCTAAATCTAGAATCCAGATCATTCGAACCATCACTACGAGATGATGATCTGCGTATAGTATCTTTTATATCTTTACCAACCAATTCAGCTTCAGCATGAGTTTCTCCAGTTATATCATCATGGATTTCAGGAGATAATTTAAAGATATTTCCATCTTTATCTTTAACAAACAATGGTTTATGTTTAAAACATTCATAATGTCCTTGTGAGTGAGAACCCACATGTTTAATAACAGCACGTAAACGATATTTATACAAATCATTATCATTGAACTTGAATCTTTTGAAAATTTCTTTCAAATTATCTGTTTGTTTGTTGGAAATAGGGGCCAGATTAATTGAGTGTTCATGAGACTCCTTTGAGGAATCTAGACTTGGTCTTATCGTACTAGATGTTGTAATTGTTTGAGGAATAGATTCTTCTGAAGTCAATGAAGAATTATCATCTTCTTCCTCTTCCTCATCATCATCATCTAAATCATCCGTGGCATTCTCAGTAGTTGCTCCTTCATCATCAGTTACATCACCATCGTCTTCATCATCCTCCTCTTCATCTTCTTGTCCTCTTTCCTCGATATCTTCACGTTGGACTTCTTCATCTTCCATATCATTCACATCAGTGGTTAAAACTTTTTCGGTTAATTTTTCCATCTGTTGTTCATCTTCTTCATGAACCATAGCTTGGAATTGTTTTAATTTATCATGATATTCACTACCAATTGATAATGTCATTTTATCACTGAATTCAACTTGGCATGAATTTCTTGTAACAACTTGTCCATCAAATGCAGATCTTGAAAGATGTAAACCAAAAATTTTTGGTGGTTTTAGAATTTGTGACTTTTTTTGTACTGTCGAAGTAACTCTAGAAATATCAATACCATCCACATTATAATTCTTGATAAAAATTTCAAGATCTTCAGGAATATCTTCATTAATGCACAAATTTGGGCTATCATTCAACTCAAAAATACGTTTGATATACGACTCTTGACCTTCAGGAATTTTACGTTTCATTCGTTGTTCATTCAATGCTATTTTACCAATACGACACTTGATACACTGATATCCTTCAATTTGTTCACTTTCATTTTCATCCAACATTTTTTCCAATTTTGTACTTGGAGCTAAAGGTACAGGTAAAGTAAGGATGACAAAAGGTGAGAAATTTGGTTTAGAAACTCCATGGCATGATAAACAAGTCATTTGACTCAAAATCAATCCATCAAATGGGAATTCAGGAACAATGATATTCTCTAAATCAGTATAATCCTTAGGACTTGGATGATTTTTCAACATTTTGTGTAAATTTTTTGTGATAAATTTAACAAAACTTTTCAATTTTAAATTTTCATTTTCTAATGTTTCATTAATCAATTGAGTTAATTCCTGAGCATCATGTTGAGATCGAGACATTTTGGCATTGAAAATTTTCTCTAATTCATGAAGAAAAGTCCAAACACTAATAGTTCTTGTAGTCATCTCAATTTCTTGTAATTTTTTAACCATAGCAGCCATAGCAAAATGTAATGGAATATCATATGTTGAATTTGATCTTTTAAATTTAGAGTTTTGTAAATTCTTATTAGATTCTAATCTTAAATCTATTAATTTTTGCACATCAATTTCATGCAATTCAATAAATTCCAGTAATTTCTTAAAACTAGCAATAAATTTGTTTAAATATTCTGTTAAAGAAGGCAATGATGAATATGCTTGTAAAGAAGAATTAGCAAAACAATCATTTCTTAAATTAATCAAACCAGTAGTATATTTATCAGGACGTTTTGAAAACATTTGTTTCTTGTTGTATAATGGTAATGAAGGAAGAATAATATATAAGACTGTTGATAGGATTAAAGATGCTTGTATTAAAAACGATTTCTTTTGGGAGTAAGTTTTATTATTCCAAAATCTGAGTAATGAAGTTGGTATAAATAATGCTAATGTGGAAGAGTGGGGTACAGATAGTTGATCTAAATGAGTATTGGTTGTGGATAATAATGATGGCTGTGCTGTAGGTCGGTTGGTAATTAAATACTTTAATTGGTCCAAAACGTCACCCATATACTAAACAAAAAAAAAAATAAGCTAAAAAAGATATGTAAGAAAACAAAAAGGAATTAAATACAATTCTTTATATTACTAACCCAATATTCTTCTGTTTGAGGCGGGTTTTTAATCTTAGCAAGTTTAGTACAAAGTGTCCAGATTAATAATAAAAAAAAAAAAAAAATTCTGTCCTTTTTTTTTAGCTTTGATAAAAAAAATTGGGGCGGTAAGGTGGAGAATTTGTACAACTGTACAGAATAATTCCAGGTAGTGCCCCACTTACAATTCTGAATTTGACACGGAGAAACGAAACAGTCTTGATCGGTTATACATCAGCAAAAAAATATGACAAAATTGAAAATTGATTACGATCGGGAGAATTGCACTATTACGTCATCGGATTTAAACCCTAAAATTTATATCCATCAAGCGCATTAAAACCCAAAAATGTAAATGATACCCAGAGATTTAATTTGAGTAGACAAGAATTAATTAATCAACTTGATAAGAGGGAATTATTATTATTGTTTTAAATGATCCGTAATTATCATTATTAAAAAAATTCCGGAGCAAGTTTATTTTGATTTGAGTACACGGTGTAGGGTTGGATCTAAGACAAATCTAAAGTTGATCACAAAATTACCATATTCTTAAACAAAATCTACCATTTCCGAAATATAGACCAAATATATCAAAACCATTAAGAGTAGAATGTCTCCGGAAAACTCCTGTCACTTTCCGGTGAGACGAAGCCTATCCGTCTCGGGTTAATAGTACTATCAATAAAAACATTTACAAGTTTCGTTTGTGGATATTTCTGGTAATGGAATTGAAACACTATCCTCGTCTAAGAATCATCTAATACATCGAACTGGCTAGAATCCATGGACACTTCCTTCTTATATCTTAACTAATATATATGTATATTTCCTATGGGTATTATTTTTTTCGTTTTCTTTTTTTTTGAAAAGTTTTCTATATAGATATAATCTTTTTAACCATATTTCCGTTTTATTTTTAAAAGTTGATGATCTTCATGGTAGCATGACCGATAGTAACAATAATAGCATATGCAATTATTGAAGAAGGAACACCAATTCTAATAAAAGTACCTACGGTCAAATATGGTTTACCAAATTCATCAGTCATACAAATTGCAGTAACGTTAGGGAATCCAGATGTTGGCAATCCCATAGCAGCACTACATAATAAAGCAGTTGATAAAATCAACATTCTTGGATGAGGATCAGGCATATTGTTTCCAATTTCACTAACCAATGGAACAACAATCAATGCAGAAACAGTATGACTGATAAATGTAGCAATGGTTAAAATGAAAATACCAAGAGTTAAAGTGACTCCTAATAATGACAAATCTTCAACTTGATGTTGAATGAGAACAGCAATTGTAGTTAATAAACCCGAGGATGCAACCGCTTTACCTAATGCAGTACCTCCCATTGCTAATACAACAATATTCCACGGATAATTATTGAAATCCTCAGTGGTCAATAAACCTGATCCAAAAAATAAAATAATTGGAATCAAGGCAATTATACCCATTTCACCAAACACTCCAGATAATTTAGAAGCAATACACCAAAGGAAAATAGTAATGAATGAAACGGTAATAATATACCACTGAATATTGGTAAATTTATCATCAATGGTTCTAATGGCAACCAAATGAGTATTTCTTGAGTTGACATTGAAAGAAATCAATAAAAATACCCAAATCAACAACAATGATAAAATACAAACTGGCAAAGCAACAACAAACCATTCACCCCAAGATGGAGGTGGTTCCATGGAACCAATGGCAATCATGTTTTGTGGGGACGCAATTGGTGATGCCATACCACCAACATTTGACGCAAGGGCAATACCCATGATTAATGCATTAATAAATCTTGATCCTTTTGGTAATGTTCTCAATAATGGTTGAATCAATGAAAAACACAATACTGGTGCAGCAACATTAGAAATCCACATTGAAGCAAAAAGAGCCACACCCATAATTGTTAACAACACTACTGATGGATTGGTACCGGCTTTTGATAAAATCCAAGTAGATATCAATTTAGCAATATGATATTTAGATAATGCAGCTGCTAATGTGAAACCACCCAATAATAACAAAATAACTGAATTCCACATAGTAGACAAGATGAATTTAGAAGTGTCAACGGTATCCATGATTGTTCCATCATCATTTTTGATAACATTTAATACAACAATCAACAAGGGAATCAATAATGAAGTGACAAACAATGGAATGGCTTCAGTGGCCCAAAGCAATGACGCACAAATTAATAAAGCAAAACAATTTTTTTGAGCTGAATCGTCAAATGGAGACACATTCAATAATACCACGGTAATTACGAAAATAGTCACTAATTTCACTAACACGGGATTCTTCAATGAAATATTGAATTTATCAATGACTTTACCTTTACTTGTTTCTTCTTTTTCATCTTTGGATCCATCCCCACGGTTAATTAACTTAGAATTGGCAGCATATGATTTTCTTTCCAATCCAATCATATCTCTCCAAACGGTGTTTCTTTCCCAAACAACATGTTCACGTAAGTGGATAGATAATTCTTGTCTAGCTGTTTCTAAATCATCTCCATGATTACAAATTAAAGCATAAAGTTTAACCAACGATTCTAAACGTTCATCGACATTTTGCATAGTGGATTTCTTAAAAATATATGATTTTTCAGGTAATCTTTCCAAATAATCATCTTTGATATTAGTATCCAAGGATTTATCAAATTTCTTAGATGCCTTCTTGAACCCGGTATAATTCAATTCAATAAATGATTTCAATTCAGATAAGGTGGTATATAAACCGATAACACGCTTTCTCAATATAATCCTGCTTTCACTTAACAATAATAATTGAGGAGGAACATTATTAGATAAAGTAGCATTGGTTAAATCTTCCCAAATCTTTGGAGATTTATGAAGGAAGTTGTCCACTGATTGTCTACGACGAGGTAAATCATGATTATGTTGATGAAGATCTGGAACTGAGCCGGATCTTCTCGCAATTCTTCTTGTCTGTGAAGATGATTCTTGATCGGGACCATGATAACCTCTTGTTAAACCTTCAGTATCATTGTCTCCTTCTCCTTCTTCATCGTCGTCTTCATCTTCAGGTTGAGTAAACTCTGTATCTGGATCAGTAGTGTTAGTGGCATAATTATCGTGAGACTCAGTGGAGCTTCTTCTTGGTTTAATGGCATCTTTAAAAGTTCTATTTGAACCTGGTAAAGATAATGATTCATCAACTTCTCTTTCAAAATTATCTATATCAAGCATTAATTCATCCATATTATTGAAAATATAAGATTCTTGTTGTTGGTAAAATGTATCTATTTTTTTCAATTCTGCATCAAGTGCTGCTATAAATACAGTTGCTGGAGATTCACCAGGGGTAAGCTGACCAGTAGATGAATAATTTGTATCCCCAATTAAATGAGATCCCTCTAAAGTAGCTTCTTCATCTTCTTGTTGATAACTTCTTCTTAAACTATCTCTTTGTAAGGAGTATATTAATTTTTTCAATGTCGTATAAGCAATATATTTCGACGACCATTCCGGAACAGCATTAAATTGCAATGAATGAGAAAACTTCATGGTTCAAATGAACAGGGATTAGTCAGTGCAATGTGCGATAATAAATGCAAACCAAATTGATAGCTATTCAAAACTGGAATAAATAAATTAAAAAAAAAAAAAAAAAATTAGGGGATTAGCGGGTCCGTAATTGGTGATAATTATTTAATGATTTGAATGTTCAACGTGTGGTTGGTTGTTGCTTGGATGTGTCTACCAGTGTGTTTGGATTGGCGCTAGGAAAACAAGGAAAAAAAACTTTTATAATTTTTCTTTCATATTCTTAATTAAATTAAATTAGGTAGTCGTGTATTACGTGATGAATTCGAGCAAACAAAAAGAACGGAATTTTTATTTTCCCATTACATACCACCTCATACAGTATTACTATAGCTATTTATTAGTAATTTTACAAATGTGTGTTGAAATTATTTACGAACGAAGAAAATATGTGTATCTAGTAGATGAGTTTCTGGAAAACTCAACAATTCATGTGTACTGTATATGTTTGAAAACTAGATGAACTTGAAATGATAAGCATAAACGCGTAAGGCTGAACTAGTTAGTAAGATTTGTATAAGACTTAATAGTGAACAAGTCCTTTAGAGATTATTTTCTTACAGATCTATAAGCATAACCCCCATGGATAATTTGATGTAAGGGATTAGATCAATTGATGAGTTTTCGTGCATTTATAGCCTTATAGGGGATTTACTTTCTGAGTAAGATCAAAATGGTTATGTGAATTTATTTGATAAAAATTCGGAATTTTCCAAGCCAAGATAAGAGTCATGTGCGAGTAAAATCAATACCAAATACTCTATTAGATCTTTGTAAGGAAAATTGTGATCCGTTGTATGATTGAAAGCTATTGTTTCAAAAAGTTTAACCTCAATGGAAGTAGTGGTCTTCATCGTGTGATGTCGTGTGAATGATTACAATTTAGATAAACAGTGATTTTACATTAAGGGTAGTGAAATGATAGTGGTTATCTGTGAAGTACTTCTGAACATCATAATTATTATAAAAAGGGTAATCAAGTATCTTATTTCACATTCTAGTTCTTTTTTATTATATCCTGTTACTTATAAATTTTATATCTCTTTTTTATTTTTTACAACAAATTTTGTTCCAATTCTCATCAAAAAGTTGACATTGAAAATTCATTTTCTGAAGTTTCGGAATCGATGGATCTACGAATACAGCATATTACAGCAAATTGAGCTGATAGATGAAACTTCTTGGTGATATTTTAATGATTTTTGAGGAAGGGGAGCTTGTCATTAAAAGTGGTCGAGGAAATTCTTTGAAAAGCTACTAAAAGAACTTTTATAACTACAAATCACCGAACCCCCACCTGAAACAAATGACGATATACCAAGTCAATGGTTATGGTTTTGCTAATGGATTAGTAAGTTCATTAAATCCTGAACCTAGGTAAGCAAAGAAATATACGAAAGTAGAGTGATTAGGTAATTTCAGAACGAGGCAATACTTTGGTTAGACACGATCATGACCGAAGGAAGAGGAAAAAAAAAAATCGTAACACTGTGAACAAAAGTGTTGCTATCAAAGTCTTCTTTTTTTTTTTTTTCGTTATTTCTCTCTTCCCATTCTCTTTCTTTTTCAAATTGTATATATTCTTTCTATCGTATTTACAATCAACCAATTATCCCTCCAATTGCTAGTCTTTTGACCCAAGTGTGAATAAATTTGTTGAATTAATTGAAATTTTCGAAACGCAAAAAAGAACTTTCAATTACATTTAATAGTGACATAGATTGTGTGTTCCCCGAATTTTTTTTTTTATTTTATCCCCCCCTTCACTATATTCTTATTTCCCCATAAATATTAACTATGGATTTTTGCTTTTTCCTTATTGGATGTATGTATCACCTTTTTCTTTTTTATTCATTTACAATGTAGCAGGAGAAACACATAATTTTATTAATTGGAATTGCCAATTGGACTTCAAAGTTGAGAGAGAGAGAGAGAGAGAGAGAGAAAGAGAAAGAGAGAAAGAGAGCAAAAATAAAATAAAATCGCAATTCCCAATCCGAGAAAAATGTGACAAAATTAAAAATCTGGAGATTGAGAACAAACCGAACAGCCGTGGCCTCCTCCTCCATCGAGATTTAATACCGTCAGTTCCGTCCTGAAAGTATCATCAACTTTACTACCCGGTAATCATGTAAAATCTCACATTATTTGACAAGATAATATCATCTCTATCCAAGAAATTAGAGTTTTCTTATGCGTTTTTTTGCTCTATAAAGCAATTGAAACAATTTACTAACATATTACTAAATAGTTCAAGAATTCAACAGCCCGTTAAAAGATATTGGCAATATTCCTTGTTACTGTGGACATTGTCATAATCAAAGTGCCTTTGCTGTTAGAACAATCAATTGTGTTACGTTATTTTTCATTCCAGTTTTACCATTTTATTATAGTAAAAGATTGAAGTGTAACATTTGTGGTACCACGGGTGGGCTTGATAGTGCTGCAATCGACCGAATGAAACAAGGGCAACCGGTAGCAATAGCATAGTAACGAATATAAAGTTTGTGGAGTAGCTGTTTATACAACCAGAAAATTTTTTTAGTCTATGTTTATTTCCGGTGATGAATTGATATCCCGCAATTCGGTGATTATATTGTTTTGTAGACAGGTGCAGATAATACATAGAAATTATCAAGTGACTTTTTTTTTCTTTGCTCATCGCTATTTACGTACATTGTACATTGGAAATTGTATTGTATAGTTTGAAAACAAAAAAATAAAAATAATAGTTAAATGATTTACCAGTCCACTTTGCATGACCGGATGTTCTGGATATATTAACCGGAAGTTTTTACAGGATTAACCCACTTGAAGGATGTGTAAACCAACTGGATTAAATCTTCTTTGTTTTATCCCATTGTCTTCTCCAACACTTTAATGTACAACTAAGATTTCTTTGACAACATAGGAACAAAACTTTCTTGATCTTAATCATGAATATGATCATGTATTTTTGAGTATTAGTGATCCGTAGTTCCCATGGATTTCGTTTCCCTTCTGTCATCTAAGAAAAAAAAAATCATCCAAGCGAAGAGTACATCAAACAATTATTAACCGTTTTATTTTTTCTTTTTTTTATTCTCATTAGATTGCTCCAAGGGATAATTAGATTAATTATACTGCACAATTGTTCTGTAACATTACTGTACAAGCAATTCATAATAGCATTGAGGGATCTCTTTTTTTTTCTTGAACAACTATTCGGGAGCCACCATCATCGACAATATTAATCATCTCTCAATAGAATTTACTCCATGAATTTAAAAAAAAAGGAATTCTTATTACAGCCGTATCGTTGTAGTACAACAATTAGCCTTTCCAACACCCATCAACACATACTGTACACATACACACCCACTGTGTGCAACTGTTTTTTTTTTTTTTTTATTAAAGTGTGGATGTGTAAAAACCTAGAATCACGAAAATCCCTCATTTTAGATTTATAAGATTTTGTGTGACCAGAAATATTGTCCTTTGCGCGTGTTTTTTTTTTTTTTTGCATCCACAATAACCGTGTTATCCATTATGGAACAATCATGAGTATATCGTTAAATATAACGAGATTTTTTTAAAATCTCCCCTTCATTATTATACTACCTAAAAAAAAAAAATTACTCAAGCCATTAGTAAAAAAATAAAAAAAAAGAAAAAAGGCAAACCCGAAAGGGATCGGTAAAGGTAAAAAATGCAAATTTTATGTTTCATGTCACCATTTTCTAGTTAATTCCATGACTTTTTCAATTTTTCCCTCTATGAAGTCAAGGGGGGGAAATTTATAACTATAAATATGATTGAAATCTACCCCTATTTTTTTATTTCAATGTTCATTTATATCCTGTATCAATTCAATTAACTAATTTCGAATTTACATACATCTAATTTCAAGTTTAAATTTCTTTTTAATTTTTGCTATTAATAATAATTTTGCAATCATATATTTACTAATCAGTTTTATAATTTTTGCAATCAAATTATCACAATAATGTCTGGTACTACAGAATTTATTTCCAATATTGTTAAACGTAACAGTGCTGTTTCTGTTAATCCACCAAATGCTGAAGTAAACTTACATATCACTGAACATGGTAGTGATTGGTTATGGGCTGCATTTTCAGTATATGCTTTATTAGCTGTGGTTCATGTTTTTATTTATGGTTTTACCAGTGTTAAAAAATCTGGTTTAAAGAAATCATTAATTATTATTCCATTATATTTAAATACCGTACTTGCTTTTGCTTACTATACTTATGCTTCTAATCTTGGTTACACTTGGATTGAAGTTGAATTCCATCATGCAGGTGACGGAAACAGACAAATCTTTTACTCTAGATTTGTTGCATGGTTTTTGGCATGGCCAGTTGTTTTGACTATTTTCCAAATCATTTCTAATACTGCTTTTACTAATGCTACTGATGATTCAAACTTATTTAAGAAATTCTTAACTTTGTTTGAAGATTTATTTACTAGATTCTTAGCTATTTCTGTCTTTGTTTTAGGTTTGTTGATTGGTGCTTTGATTCATTCCACTTATAAATGGGGTTATTTTACATTTTCTGTTGTCTTCCAATTATTTGCCATTTACTTGGTTGTCTCTGATGTCATCAAATCATTCAAATCTGCAACTCATTCTAAATTCGGTAATTTGCTTATTCTTGCATATATTGTCGTTTGGATCTTGTACCCAGTTGCATGGGGTTTATCTGAAGGTGGTAATGTCATTCAACCAGATTCTGAAGCTGCATTCTATGGTGTTTTAGATTTAATTACTTTTAGTTTTGTTCCAACTATTTTAACTTGGATTGCCATTAATAATGTTGATGAAGATTTCTTCACTAAAGTTTGGCATTTCCATTTGAAATCTGAAGGTGGTGCTTCTAATCTTGATGCTGAAAAGAGTATTGGTGAAACCCCAAGACATTCTGGTGATACTGCTGTTGCTCCATCTGGTGTTCCAAACCAAGAAGACTAAATCTTTGATGGTTTGTAATTTTTAATGGAAACACATCTGGTTTTTCCTCCTCCCCCTTTTTTTTTTAATTGTTTAAAAAGAAACTGGAGTTCTTTTTTTGTTTGCCTGAGTTTTATTTTGTTTACAATTTTTTTGTTCCCAATGATTATACTTTCTTAATATTTAATACTTTATTTTATTTTTTATTTCATTTTAATATCATTTTTAATTTTTATACTTATATAATAATACAAACATATTTGTTTTCTTTATTAATAATTTTTTTCATTTGTAATTGAGCGTGTACTTTACGCATTGTTGGTTATTTGATAGCACAAAAACAGAATGTGTCTAGTCTACACAAGAAACTATAAGAGATACCAAGTATTTATTCACTCGCAACAATAGTCGCTTTATAGATATAAGTAAAACATACAATGAGCAGGGGTAGGGGGAGGGGTGGTGTGAGAAGGGTGTAACACTTTAAGAGTTTGCTTTGAATGTTGCCTTTAACAATTCGACAAAACCAAAGTACTGGATGACATTGTCTCTAATCTGGTAATATAATTCAAATACTCGTCGCAGTCAAATAGATATTGATGATATTTTATTTAAAACAATAAATTACTATAAAACACAGAAAACACAGAAAACAAAGTAAAAATAACACTAAACCGAACAAAAAAAAAAAACAAAACCTAATTAGTTATTAAAGAAATCAAATTAAACTAGAATATTAGTAATGAGTAACAGCCGTCTTTTCACAGAAGACAGGAAAAGTCGATGTACGAATGGTTCAAAACAACCATAACCACTACATATGAGCAGGTAAAACCATTGTTATTGACAACAGAAGTAGCTACAGCAGTACTTTCTAAGTACGAGTGGTAGCAGCAGCGGCTGCATCATCAGCAGCTTTGGCAGCAGATTCAGCAGCTTTATCAGCAGAGTCAACTGCTTTCCTTTCTGCACGTTCTGCATCAACCGAAGTTCGTTCAGGAACACCTGCTGGGGCAACTGCTGTATCACCAGAATGTCTTGCAGTTTCACCAACAGCTTTTTCAGCATCAGGAAGGGAATCATTCAATTGTGGAGCCTCAATACTATTGTCTGAACCTGCTCTATGTGGATACCAAAGTTTTGTGAAAAATTCTTCATCAACATTCTTAATAGCAAGCCAAGTTAAAGCAATTGGAAGGGCACCAAAAGTAATCAAATCCAAAATACCATAAAATACAGCTTCTGAATCTGGTTGAATGACATTTCCACCTTCAGATAATGCCCAACAAATTGGATACAAAATCCAAACAACATAAAAAGAAATAATAATCAAATTTCCAAAAGTTGAATGAGTTGAAGCCCGAAATGAAGTAAAAATATCCTTAGCAACCAAAAACATGACAAACAATTGGAAAACCACAGAAAAACCAAAATAACCCCATTTATAACTAGATTGAATCAAAGCACCAATCAATAAACCTAAAACAAAAATTTCAATAGCTAAAATTCTAGCAAACCACAGTTCAAACAGTGAAAAACACCGTTTATATAAATTATGACCTTGAGTAACATGAGATTGAGCATGAGAACGACTAAAACTTGCCTTGGTAACAATTTGGAAAATAGTCAAAACCAATGGCCATGCTAAAAACCAACCAATAAATTTGCAATAAAAAATTTGTCTATTACCAGTTCCAATATGATGAAATTCAGCATGAATCCAAGTATATCCAAGATTTGAAGCATATGTATAATATGCAAAGGCTAATATAGCATTAGTAAATAATGGAATAATCAACAATGTTTTTCTCAAACCAAATTTTTTAGCATCTGTAAAAGCATAAAGAAATATATGAACAATAGTAAACAAGACAAAAAGTGAAAATGCAGCCCATAACCAATCACTACCATGATCAGTAATATGAAATGTAACTTCTGGATTTGGTGCATTAATAGAAACAGCTCTGTTACGTTTAAAAATTTCAGCAGTAACATCAGATACTGATGAATAATAAGTTATAGTAGTCATTATATTGTCTCCTTAAAACAAATAAACAAGGGTCCTGTAAAAGGAAAAGGGAAACTTTATTTTGATTGCAAAAATAAAAACAAAATAAAATAAAATTATAAAATTTAAAAGAAGAAAAGGACTAATGGAATTAATTGAAAAAGAAACACTGAAAATTTCAGAAGGATTCTTCGATGTATGTATGAGGATAAAAGAAGAGTTTAGAAAAAAATAGGAGAAAAATAGGGGTAGATCAAAGGGAATATTTATAGAGAAAGTGTAAGTGAATAATTAATTAAGGGATTAGTAAAGCTTTCTACATGATATTGATTATTAACATGGAAGAAGGGGGTTAGAAATACAGGTGTGTATGATAATGTGAATAATTTTTTTTTTTTTTTTTTACAATCATAATTTTTGTTGCATGCGAACATGTAAGTGGATGCAAAATAATTCATAATTGAAATGAAATAGCAAAATAAATGCCCCCCCCATAATTGAAGAAGAAGCATACACAATTAACCATAAGAGAACAAAAAAAAAAAATAAAAAAGAAAAAACGTTGTGTTTTTAAATTGCATATAAGAACTCATGGCCACATAATATATTTCCACACTTGTGTACGTCAATTAAAGTTTTCATGATACTCAAGTACATGTTCTTTGTAATATGTTGTATGACAAAGTTAAAATAGTTATTTCTTTCCTTAAATCAAAAAAGTCAATTATGTAATAAATATTCAATAAACTCAAAATAAAATAATCTTTAAATCCTACCTTAGTATGAGTTAATAAATCTCCTAAAGAGTGGCATCTCCCGAGATATACCCAGTTTTGTAATATAATGAAGAATTATATATGATAGAATAAAATCATTTTAAATATCGAATTCCTTGGATGAAAAAAGTGGAGGATTAATTTATAGTTATTCTTACAGGACGAGTTTTCAAATTATATGTTGATTTACTTTATTGTACACCTAGTCACATTATTGATGTGATAATAAAATAATAAATCTCTTTTTTATTTATTACATGAATCAATGTCAAATTTTTTTGATTGATTCACAAAGTGTTTTATCCTTGCTATGAAATGTTTAAATTGAATAAGTCATCATCATGCCTCATAAGATGTCAAAAATTATAATATATTCAAAGAACCACCTGATAGTTAGAGTCATATTTTTCTAATTTCTTAGATATAATCATTGAGTGTGCGGCTGATATGGATTTCATTTCTAGTCCACTAGCAAAGAATAAACCCCTCTATTAAATATTCATATAAGAGAGATTAAATCCATTCCAAGAAATTCAACGTAAACCCGAAGGATTTACGTAGTTGATAATGGATCAAAGATAAAACTAAAATGTACAATCATCGGGATAATATATCATCAAAAGTAATAAAAAAGAAAAGAGGATGAGTAAAATTATTTCTCCTCTTTGTATACATTGTACAGTATATTGGATAATTGATTTCTCTCCACTTTTACAGTGGGCGGACAAAAGTCTCCAGCGAGAAAATTGCAAATGTAAACAAACCATTTTTTCGTTTTTTGCGCAGAGATTTTATTGGCTCCTCAAATTTTGAAATGCCATTTTTTATCGGAAATTAAATATTTTCTGTTTCCGGACTTTTACGATCCGGTATATTTTTATTTTTTAATGAATTCATTTTTTATCTTAATATACAGTACAAACAATAAAAACTATACAAACCATGTAAAGAAAGAGCCATAGGGTCAAATAATATCCATATCTACCTCTTCAGAAGAAGTGTCACCATTTCTTGTATATTTTTTTTTTTGAAAAAATTTTGCAAAAAGCTTAGACGAAAAATTAAAAAACTAGATACATTTTATGATTTTGCAAATTAATTTGAGTACCTTGATACTCATTTCCACCTGTGAATGGTGGTTTCGGTGTTCACACTACTCTCTTGGTCTAGTTTTACTTTATCAAATTTGACCCACGCACTACCTATACCAGTAATAAAATCTCTGCGCAAGAAGCGAAAAAACGGTTTGTTTACATTTGCAATTTTCTCGCTGGAGACTTTTGTCCGCCCACTGTATTTTTTTTTGAAATATCACTGACACTTGAATCCCATCGATATAAAATTTCAATAATGGAGAAGAAAATAAAATTTCTTTCTTCTCTTAGTGTGATTATTCTATCAAATGGATTATCTGCTAATTTTACAATATTAAAAAAAAAAACAAAAAATTTCAAGAATTCAAGAATTTTTGGTCCTTTTGAATCCTTATTAAACTAGTCTCATGGTTCTTTCAACCCTTTATTAAGTTAGTATCTTGGATAATTTACAATTCTTTTTTTTTTATAAAATTTAAGGATTGTGTTTACGCGTCTGATCCCCCATTCAACTGGTGATGATACAGTATATTGAAATATGTATAGATGGGCTTATTTTTCATCTGGTGATTAATTCTTAGCGTAGAACCGTTATTTTCTCTTGTCATGCAATTTTTCGCGCCATTCAGTGTTGAACAAAAGCCAAAATAGTACTAACAAAATGTATCACCAACCTTAATGAGATTCTTAGCCAACATCGAAAAAAAAAAAAAAAAAAAAAAATTCAACTTGAATCATAACCTTTTTTTTCATTTACAATCATTTATCAAGAACACTAACTATAACAATGGCATCTGCATCAGCTAAGAAACAAGCAACTTCAAATGTTTCTATGTTAAATCAATTATCAATCATTGCATCTATAATAAATTTTCTTGCAATATTGGCAATTTTTGTTTTCCATCGTCCAGCAAGTTTTAAACCATGGTTATTTTGGTCAATTCCTAGTTTTATATTACATTATTCTTTAGAATCAAGTGGACGACCAAAATATAGTAATGATAATAAAAAACAATTGATAAGTAGTGGAGAAGATATTAGATTAAAAGGAAGTTTATTTGAATATTATTTTGATATTATTTATATTACTTGGTTTTTAGATATTTTAATGATTATTTTTGGTAGTAATAAAGTATGGTATTTATATTTAATTATCCCTGGATTTGCAATTTATAAATTAAGTGGTTTTATTTTACCATTTTTCAAAAAGAATAAGGGTTCACCTCAAACAGATGAACAAGATTCAAAAAATTCAGGCAACGCCAGTTCTGCTACTAGTAAACGTCAACAAAAATTACAAGCTAGAAGAGAAAAGGGACCAGCTGTTAAGTATAGATAAAACATGATTAGTTAGTCTTGTATTTAAAAGATACAGGTACATCATGAAGATATTGACTATTTTGATTTTGAATTTTTTTTTTTTTTTTTAAAAACGTCACGGTGTAGTACTAATGTCAATTAATAATCACTTATAGATATACGATAAATAAATAAATATAATACAATACTATTAGTCTATCTTTCATTTCAACTGTTGGTTGGTAGTTTGTTGCCATTGCCATATAAAATTGATCTTATCCATGTCACACGACTTTCTTTTATTATCAACAACTACCAACCGACAAAAGAAGAAAAAAAAAAAAAAAAAACTTCACTCCAACATCAACAAAATCTTGAAGTATACTTAAGAAGCCTAGAAAATCATTAAACCATTTGACATAGTCACAATGCCAACGGTATCATCCATAGATAAATTTATAGAATTATCCACTGATTTATTAACTAATTATCCAACAACAACAACATTAAGTATAACATATACAAATTTTTCTAAAAAATCATCAACTTCAACCTCATTAAAATCAAAATCAAAATCAACTTCAACTTCAAGTACAAATAAATCATCATCTACTCATGGAGTTAATTTCAAACTTTATGAACCTAATTTAGGTAAAGTTATTAAATATAGTACCAAAAAATCTAAAGAATTATCAAAATTATTAAATTTTATTGGTCCAAAAGGATTAAATAATGATAATTTACATGTTTTAGGATTAGCTAGTTTAATGACAAATGTTAAATATGAAGATAATAATATTATACAGAATCAAAGTTTAGAAAATACTCCTGCTCCTGTTGAATTGGATGCTGATTCTACTATTGCTAATACTGTTAAAGTTGAAGAAAAACCAGGATCTTCTTCAACAACTACTGGTGGTGGTTCTTCAAGTAAGAAAAAGAATAAAAAGAAAAAGAAGAAGAATTAGAGTTTAAAAAATATAGGATGTTATACAGCACAGTACAGTAATATTAATAATTAAAGAAATAAAGATAAAAAAAAGCTATATATATATATATATATATATATATTAATTAAACACAGCGATAGTAACAAAAATTAAGAGAAAACCACTTTAGCGATTGATGGATGTTTATGATTAGAGCCCCCCAACCCACACACACACACACACACACGATTAAGTAAACAACCTACTTATTAGACAACAATCCTATAGTTTTCAAAACAATAAATGAATAATGAAAAAAAAAAAAAATGACAAACAGAAACGGTAATACAAAAATAATAATAATAATAATAAGAAAAATAATAAAAATTATCTAAACAAACTCTTAAATCTAGAAATCAAACTTTCACGTTTTCCAGTGTAAGTTGATTCCTTTGAATTCACATTACTATTAGATGACAATGAAGTAGTAGATGAAGACTTGTGTTCGGGGCTAGTAGGATAATGACCTGGGATCTTTTGGGTAGTACCACCAATGGTGGTTTCAGAATCATGTGCTAATAATACTGGTTTCACAGGTTTGTTTTCTTTGTAAGTTGCAACCAATGGATTATCATTCTTATCAGCATAAATTCCAGAATTTGAAGCTGTATTATAATCAGTTTCATCATCATCATCTTCTTCCAAATCATTTTTTGCTTGTTCATGGTCATATTTTTCAAGATTTTCATAATCAGATGACAGTGGTGGGGATGAAATTGCAGCAAATGATGACGATGAAGTCAATACTTGGGTTAATGGTTGTTGTTGATGATGAGATGAAGGTTGTGGAAGTTCACCTTTATGTTTACTAGTATGATCCCCAGTGTCAAGATCAGAAATAACATCATCCTCAGTAATTATAGATTTGGATGGAGATTTCAGGGAAATTTCGGGTTCAACAAAACTTTCATGTTCTTCATTAACAACAACTGTATCTCTAGGCAAATCTTCAGCAACAAGTTCTTCTGGTGTTTCTTCTTCAGCATGTGCATCTGGAACAGATTCTTCAGCTACATCTACTTTTTCTGGAATCTCAGAAACAAACCTGTCTGGTTGAACTTCTTGTTCTTGTTCAAATTCTTCAATAAATCTGTCTTTTGGAACTCCAATTCTATGGTGATGTTCTTCATCATGTTTATTCTGGTTTAATGAGACTTCTTTTTCTTCCTTGGATGATACTGGTGGAACAAATACATCCTCATCCGAAGAAACCTCCTTGTTTTCTGGGAATTCTTCTTCTTCTTCCTCCTCCTCTTCTTCTTCTTCTTCTTCAGGGGTGTCTTCTTCAACCGGAGTATCTTCTTCAACAGGTGTATCCTCTTCAACTGGATTTTCTTCTTCAACAGTCGATTTATCCTCAGCTACCACTTCTTTTCTTCAGGAATTTCATCTTCCTTCAGTGGTTCCTTTGCTGTAGCAACAGGAGAATCCTCAGATTCTTCAACCAACTCATCAGCATAGATGATATTGTTTGAATTACCATGTTCATCATGAGTAACTTTGAACTCATCATTTACAATCCACTGATCATCATTAATAATAAATTTAAACACAACATCTTGTTTGCTTTCTAATTTGATTTTTTTGCAAATACTCTTTGGCTGCTTTGATTGTTGGTAATGATCTAGACCAATTATCAAAATTTCCAGTTATTTGGATGGAATGAATATTTGCATCTTTCAATGGCCTGTAAAATAATAAACACAAAAATCGTTAGTAATTGATAAATAAATTTTTATTGCTATTGCTACAACTCCTGATTTGCTCACCGAGAGGGGGGGGGGGGGGTTTCTTCAACTATTTAATTGATGATCGAGATAATCAAACAAATGGTATAGATTCAAGATCTAACCAAAATATATCAAACTATCATGTTTGTATCTCAAAATAACCAATGATTTCAATTTGGCTTCTAAATTCTAATTTTCTTCCCTCACTTTCCTTCCCTTCCTACCCCCTTATCACAAAATCAATCGGTCGCCAATAGCAAAACAAAACAAAAACAAAAACAAAAATCAAGAATATAAGACTCAATATGAGTTGAATTAAACATACCATCTAATTGTATAAGTATACAATGTCATTTCTTAGATGATTGAAGATAAATCCTTAATTAGGTTTTTGTTAAAAATCAAAAATCAAAAAGAAAAAGAGATAAAAGAAAAAAAGTGAAAAAAAAAAACCAAAAAAAATAAAATATGAATTGTGTTGATAATCAGCAACAGGAGATCAGAGTTAAAAAAAAAAAAAGCAAAAAAAAAGCAAAAAAAAGCAAAAATAAGAAGAAAAAGAAAATTGTCTAATTCAATTAGTGTGGTGAATAATTAATTTAGTAACAGTAACAGTAGCCGTAACAGTAACAGTAACAGTAACAGTAACAGTAGCAGTGTTCTCTGTGGTTGGGTGGATGGGTGGGTGTGTACAGTACACACACATGTACACAAGTAAAATATGCGTGTGGTTAATTTACTAATATTAAGGATTGTATGCTGTTTTTTCTTTGTATTAATTTGTTTGTAATCTATTAGGCGATAATGTACAAAATCCTCCTCATGCCCCCCAATACACAAAATCTGATTTGTATGTACTGTACTTTGGTTTTAATACATGAATGATAATACTGTACTATAAACTATTGAATGAAATTTTTTACATGCAACACGTACAGTATGAGTAATGTGTACAATTCTTCATTCACAATAAAGTGTATACTGACAGGAATCAATCAACTTTATGGGTCTAAGTGTATATGATCAATTTGATTTTACTGTACTTTAAATTTGTTGTGACTTTACAACATTAACTGTGTATCATATCATTTAATATCAAGCCCCTTAATATTAATTATTTTTTTTTTTTTTTTTTTTGTTCTCTTGAGTCTAAATTGTTATCTTTCTCTGATTTAAACAAATTCCCTTCCCCCCCTTTTTTATGATTTTTTTTTTTTTTGGGATTACCACAATTTTTATTTTCCCTTTTGTCTCTTGACAACAAATACAAATACAAACCCGATTAAGCTGCCGAAACAATTTTTTTTTCTTCTCCTTTATTGCTAATTTGGTTTTGTATTATATAACACGCCTTAAACCTTCTATACCCCCATTCTCTCCATCATCTGCCCACATTTTTACATGTACTGTACACAAATACCACTGTATTCCCTCACACTCACACCCTGGCGGATTTATAGTTACCACCGTCAGAAAGAAACTACTAAATTATTGTAAACGTCAGTGTGGACTCCATCAATCATAATCATAATATTAATAATATTAATGCTTTCAAATATGACAAATAGATCATAATAAACTACGAGTTGATCATTTGTTTGATTTATTGAGAATTAGTTTCATTAGATGTTACAGTACGTTTGATTTCATCTAATGGGTTAATTAATTTTGAACAATTAAGGAATTATTTTTTTTTTTATTTTTATTTTCTTTTCAAAATATTGCAATCTGTAAAATTGCTTATCTGTACGTACGCAATTTTTGTGGGATTTTTTTTCTTCTTCTGGTTGTCTGTACTCCGAGAATCAAAACAAAGATAAACGCGTACAAATGTTTACAGTACAGTACATTAATCATCACTAATGATTTATGGCAACACGTGAACTAATCTGTATTTGGGAAGTTATGGTATTATATTCAAGAGGATCACATAAACACAATAGTGATAATTTTGTAAACTGAGAAATGTAAATTGAATTTTATACAGTGGTTATTGTTATCAAGAAATTAATTACGTAGTTTACAAATCTGAGTTGCCATTGATAGATAACCACAACAGACAATTATTTCATCTTATAAAATTAAAATCACATTATTGCTTTTTTACAACTTCTGTGTACCATTCCTCATTTAAGAAAATTTATCAATTAATCTATCATTTGTTGTATATTATCTCTAAAACCATTTAACTCTTACATAAATTGAGAAAATAGCAATAGCTCTATAAATTACAAAACATGCAATTAATCCACCAATCATAGCTCCCATGTTTTGTTGTAAATTATAATATTTCAACACATCTTCACCAGTATTCAATAAACAACTATCAGCAGAACAACTAAATTGTTGATTTTCAAATCCTAAATTGGTACATATTGCCACGGCATATTTCATTGGATTAAGATAATTCCATGCTTTAAAAAAATGTGGCATATGTAATGACATGGTACCACCCATGAAAATAGCCAAAATAATCAATGTGGTTAAAACATTAGTAGCAACTCCAAGATGATTGAAAAGACTATTAACAAAAATACCTAATGATTCACCACAATTTAATGAAATAAATCCAGTACCAAACATGGCAAAAAACATACCAGCTGTTCTTGGTAATCCAACAGCAAAAACAATTAAGGCTGAAAATATTAAACAGGGAATAATCTCTGTTGGTAATTCATTTATAAAATATGATAATCCAAATTCAGAAACTCCATAAATTCCATCTCGATATTCTTGATAAAATAAATCTCTCTCATGAGGATACAATGTAATGTTATTAACCAAACCAGCAAAATACAAATTAAGCACTTCTTGAACCAAACCTAATCTGTTACTTATACCATCCTGGGAATTTCTTAAAGGTGTGAAATATAATGTATGAACAATAGCCAAAAATATAGTTTGACCAGCACGATTAATAACAACATCTTTACAACGATAGGATGTTAATAATTGACGTTTGACAATGGTTGGGAAAGTGACAAAAATTGGTAATCTCTTGTAATAATATTGTGGAAGATCAATAACTTCTTCCAGATAGGTTACAATACTACCTTGAGTAATTTTATATCCACTGGTTTTCCAATGACAAATTAAATCATCAATTCTTTTTTCCAGTTGTTGTTTATCTTCTTCTAAACCTTTGGAAACTAAATCCAATATATAATCCGCAATATTATTTCCCTTAGGGTTGGTAAATCCTAAATGATTCAAATAATCAACAATACCTTGAGAACAACCATCATAAATAACTTTCCCACCGGTTCCTAACAACAACAATGACCCAAATCTATAAAACATATTTTCACTAGGTTGATGAATAGTTAAAATAACTGTGGTATTATTTTCTTTGGCTAAATCATCCAATAATAATAAAATAGTTTCAGCAGTAGCAGAATCCAAACCAGATGTAGGTTCATCAAGAAATAAAACTTTAGGTCTACTCAATAATTGAACAGCAATAGAAAGTCTTCTTTTTTCACCACCACTTATACCTTTGGTATATTCTGATCCAACTAACGTGTCAGCACAATCAACTAATCCTGTTTGTCTAATTAATTTATTGATAATAACAGGAATATTCTTATGTTGATCTAATGGTAATCTAAGTTTAGCTTGGTAATACAACGTTTCTCTAACTGTTAATACATCAATTAATGAATTATCATGTTGAGTAACATAGGCAGAAATTTTTGCAAGTTTTTCACAAGTAATTTCTTGACATCCATTAATTTTAATTGATCCTTGAGAAACAAAATTAACTGTACGTGAAAGTCTATTAGATAAATAATTTAATAATGTAGTTTTCCCACTTCCAGATGGTCCCATAATTACATTAACTTTATTTGCTTCAAAAGTGGCACTAATATTATCTAATAAAGTTTTTGTAGATGTGGGTTTTCTCAAAATATTCTTATTTCTAATTTCCAAATAAATATTATTGATATTAATCTCTAAATCATGTTTATCCGTGATATAATCCTTTTCTCCTCCAGTTTGTGTTTTCTTATTCGAATGTTCATCATCATCTTCCTCTTCTTCTTCACCACCAATCTTGTTTTTCTTAATTTTGGCCATTCCAATATCATGGGATTTGAAATGAAAAATAATTGCTGCAACAACCAAATATCCCACTACCCAGATACATAAATATCCAATAGGAGCACCTATCCAACCAGTTGAAAATCCAAGTAATTTAATTTGGTACTCACCTGTATATTCTTCACATTGTGGATTATTAATACCACCTTCATATGGACAATCACCAAACCATCCATTAAATTGATTATTCATCAATGCACCAAATGAATACCAAAAATACGCCAAATATTTTGTCCATCTAACATATACTGGCATAGTTGCAGCATTAACAAAATATCCACAAGCATTATTTTGAATTTGATAAGTTATATTAGCAATTAATGAAGAAATGGAAAAATCTGGTGCAATGGCAAATGAAAGCATGGCAACATTCATACAACAAAATTCAATTAAAAGTATAACGGTAAAATATATTCCAAAATGACTACCATTACTGGTTTGTAATCCCCACATAAAATATGTTATAACGGAAAATAATAAAGTCATTGGAATATCTTCTAAAAATAATTTACCTAATCTTCGAGATATTAAAAATCCAAGTATACTTGATTGTCCTTCCAGATATTCTCTATAAAAGAAAACCCCATCGGTATTCCATAATCTTTCAATTTCAATATACATAGGAACAAATCCCATAACTTCTAATGCAACATATAATGTAGATATTAATGATCTAATCCCTGCTAAATCATGTTTTGGTCTATAAAACATCCATCCAATAGTTATTGAAAGAATAACTGAACCAACATTAAATACAGTTAAAGCTTTATAATCACGATATGTTAATTTAAAAGTACGTTCTGTAAGAATTGTTAATTCTCTAAAAAATGAAATTTTATCAGATTTAGGTTTAATAAATAATTTCAAATTTTTATTAAATTGAACCGTTTCATCACCTTCCTGATCATCATCATCATCATCATCATCATCAATTGTTGAAGTATATGGATGAGTTGATTTCCAAGTTCCAACTAATTTGTTAATTCTGGCTACTGTTTGTAATTCTTTCTCCTTTGAAGTAGTATCTTTAACAGATAAATCCATAATATATTCAATAATAGTCTTTGATTGAACTTGTTCTTCTTCTTGTTTCAAAAAATGTATGTTATCAAAATAAGTATTAGCATCAGATAAATTACCAAAATAAACTAATCTACCACCTCTTGTTAAAAGACAAATCTTATCAAATAATTCAGTAATTTCTGGTCTTGGTTGATGAATAGATAATATAATAGTAATACCATATTCTGGAGATGCTAATTTTTTCAAAACATGAATTAATTTTAATGATGATGAAGTATCTAAACCTGTTGTTGGTTCATCCAAGAATAATATTGCTGGTTTCGATAATAATTGAATAGCTAATGATACTCTTCTTTGTTCACCTCCAGATAATGTTGATCCATGTGATCCAAATGCAGAAACTTGAGTATTTCGAAGACGTGATAATTCCAAAACATCTAAAATATATTCTATTAATTCAATTTTTTCTTCCTTAGTGATATGAGGTGGTAATCTTAAATCAGCTTGAGTTGATAATGTTTCCCATAAAGTTAATCCTGGTAAGAATATATCTGTTTGTAACATATAAGCATGTTTTATATGATCATGATTTGATGTTTCATACTTTATTGATCCTGAAAATTGTAAACTTTTATTGGTAATGTTTGTTCTTTGAGATAATGTATTTAACAAGGTGGTTTTCCCACTACCAGAACCACCCATAATAGCCATTAATTGTCCACATTCTAAATCAAATGATACATTATCTAAAATATTGGATACTATTTGTTCATTAGATTCAGTATCTTGAATTTTTGTTTGTTGAGATTTAACCGATACTGTCAAATTCCGTACTTTTAATGCCACTCGTTGATCTTCAGTAATATTTAAGACACTGCTTGGTTGTTGCCGTGTCGAATTTTCTTGATCTTCCTTCATGTCAGCATGCAAAAAAAAAAAAAAATAAAAAGAAACTTTTTTAAATATTAATCAAGGTATTAGAGAATTTCCATAACAGATATATATAAATATCAGTAGATCTTATTGATAGTAAGATTGGTATATATGTAGGATATATATATATATATATATATTAAAACCAAAAAAAAAAAAAAAAAAAAAAAAAATTAAAAATAAAATTTATGTGGAACAGGAAATATAATGACACTTAAATAATGATTCATTTAACATTAGGAAGAAGAAGAAAAAAAAAAAAAAAAATTATATCGTATTGTATCAAAGCGTGTCCCACTCAATAATTCGGCATAGTACAAAAGTAAATGTGCGTGCAAAATATTTTAAATGAAAGCAATTTCTATTATTATATTAGTTTGTGTAATATATTTGCTTTCAAAAGCGCAAATAAATTTGCTCTGTATCTGTACAACCTTCTTATTTTTTTTCCTTTTGGCAAAGAGAAAACAAATTGAATGCAACAAATTAAAGATAAATTCGACATGGAAATAACAGGTTTATAAACGGATTTAATGTAAGGGAATATCGATAAGTAATCTATTTTATACCCCATATAATATACAAACCATGATTGATAAATAAATCATATGAATTAGTCATCATAACTTTCACCGTACACTTCTAGTTTTGCTATACACGGATCGCATTTAGGGTATTTGCCATTTAAGGATATTGCTAAGGAACTAACTCCGTGATATTGTTCGCATCCACTATCTTGAAATGGATAGTTTATAGTCAAGCAATATTTTTGAATTACTAATCAAAATTTGCCGTACATAAATATTAAATTATATTATCCACAGTTGCCAAGGTTATGAACCAACATTGTCATTGCGGTAGTTTCATTTTTTAACGATACTTGATAGCTTAAAATCATATTGCGCTTTTGAAAACTCAAAAGTAACCAAATATGTAAGTTGGCTGAATCTATCTATAGTTTGTGATTTTATGTAAGCGCAAAATTCTATCATTTTTCAAAAACAAAAAAATCGTTAAAATATTTTCTGCATGTACATGCAATGCCTACTAGACAATGATTCACGTGAAACGGTGAAGAGTTTTTTTTTTTTTAATTTTTGTTCATTTTTCATTGGTCTTTTTTAATTGTTAAACAAAAATTAAAGTCCATTCTTTGTAGATTCAATTTATGAGTCCAGATTTCCCATGCATTCGATGAGCAAAATCTGGGTCGTATCATTTTAGGTAAAAAATTCCGTTATATTCCTTCAAGTCCATGTCAGCCAAGATAATTAATACAGTGAAGAGAAGTAAAAATATAGTTTCGGATAATATATCAACGGATAAGAATATTTCTTGGTCAAACAAGTGTACACAACTTTCCGGGTGTCATGATGAAAATAAATTAAACGCTGTTTTAAATTGAATAACAGACTAATCGAGGATAATTTTTTATTCCATTTTTTTTCTTTTTTTTTATTTTCATTACTTTTGTTCCAACGGGATCGCCGATATTATAGACTTTACTACAAATCTTGCGTTATTTCAATATTTTATTGAAGTGCTTTGCATAACTTTCGTTTTCGCCCTGCACATAGTTTGTACCATGTCCGTTCGTTAAACAATACTGCCTCGGAGAATAATGCCTATGAGTATTTGCAGTGCAAACAGTAACTTTATTCAAGCGATAGTATAACATCGGGCAAAAAAAAAAAATAATGCAAATTGCGCTTTTCAATTTTATGTCTTTACTTTTATCTTTGTTTATTATTGAAGTATTTCAACTATATTATACTTTTTCAAAGATATATGATGAACAATGTTTTTTTTTTTCTTAATTCTTCTTAGCTAATGACATTCTAGCCAATTGTAAAACAGCTTCTTCAGATTGTGCACCACCAATGAAACCAGCAGCATGAATGAAAATACATCCTTCAACACCAGCAGCTTTGCTTAATTCTTCATCTCTTAAACCTCTCAATTCTTCTGGAAGTCCTAATCTGAACTCAAATGAAGTAGATGTAACAGATACAGTGGAAACTCTCCATTTACCAGTAGAATCTTTGAATAAAACAAATTTAATTTCACCTTCAGCATTATTTTCTTTTTCAATATTGTATAAATGTTCTTTCCATGGACAAAATTGATCCAAGATTAAGATTTCTCCAGATTTATCAACATTAAATCTATTTTCAAAAGCTGTAGCAACAATGGTCTTGGCAGGAATCCAACTATTACCATAACCTTCTAATAAATTCAAGAAAACAGTTCCCATTAATTCACTACTTTTTAAAAATTGACGATCAAAATCAGCATCAGTACAACTTTCATTCCAACTTGGGTTTAATTTGGAAACAATTGCTGGTAAAGTGATATTTTTGTCAGTGAATTTGGATGGTGCATCTTTTGGATAATTGCTTATACCATTATCATTAGCATCCAAACTTTCAACAAATTCTTTATATATCTTGTCATATAACAATTCAACATTTGGATTACTATCTTCCCATTTCAAAACATGTTTGATTATATCTTTACCGAAATGTTTATACACTAAACCAGCAGATGATAATTTGGTTTGGTATTTATCATTGAAAGTAGTATTAAATTCACGTTGATGATGATCGAAATATTTAACTCCATCATATTTTCCACTAACATCAACAACAATATCACTTGATTCCCAGTCTTCTGGATTTCTAGAACGAACTAATTCTGCATCGGAATATTTAGGTAATAATTTTAATAAATAAACAGCAAGTGATTCATCAGCATGAAATGATCCTGAATGTGTACAGATTTTAACCATCTTATCTAATTTGATCTTTTTAGTAGCTGACATGTAATATGAAAAATTATTTAGGTTAATAATCAGTGAGATGAGATTGGATACAAGGAAGAAAAAAAAAAAAAAATTTGAAACGCACAAAGCTTGCCTTTTGCTTTATTGATTTTTTTTTTTTTCGTGCTGTTGACACATACTGAACCACATTATCAACATGTACCATAAATGCACTTACACATGACTTCATGGTACTACTAAAGTATGTGGATTTTCTTGTGTATCTCTGTCACTGATAGGAAAATAAACGTGAAAAGTGGCTTTAATATATAAATCGTATGACAAACTTTTTTTTTTTGTCTTTTATGTTTTGCGTAGTTGCAGCAATTGTCAAAAACTGTCTAACTTGTGGTTGTATCTGCCTTAACAGGTATTACAATTCGTCTAAACTCCATGTATACCTTTTCAATGGTTGATCTGGAATTATGAGATCCTAACTTGAAGTAACTGTTAACAAGAGGAACTAGACAATAGGCATTACTGATTTAAGAATGGTATTCAGTTTCTTGAGAATATAGTATTGTCAACAATTGTATAATTACCGATTGCTCCTATCCAATGATTTGTTATAAGCTCAAGTACGTTTGTTATGTACACTGTTTGCAACTATGTTCTGTTCTAAACTTTCTAAGTTATATTTCTTGTTTGCAACCATAGTATGTTGTAAACATTTTGAGTTGTCGCATATTCATCATAAATTGCGACAATCCCGTTGGCAAATTTCAATGAGACAGAAAATAATAATAAAAAAAAAAAAAAAAAATCTTTAACATCTGAACAACTTCTCTTTGCTACCTTTCCTATCAACCATGTTTAAAAAACCAGCACAGATCAAACCTTCTTCCAATATCAAAACATCTGAAAGAAAAAGACTATTATCAGTTATTGGTGATACGTATTGTATTCCACTCAATGAGTTATCCAAAGAAGAAATAGAAAAAATCGTGCCTCCAACAATCAAAAAGGCAAGTTTTGTAAATTTTGAAAAAGTTACTGGATCCATTTATTTTGATGAAAATGAAATTCCTGTATGGTTTCATACTCGTGATTCTGATATATACCCTACAATTTTTACATTGATGAAATATCCAACTCTATTACCAACAATTAAAACTCATCCACATGTACTTGGAATATTATCAAAGGGGGCAGATTTAATGTTACCAGGAACAATTCCTCCATTTGATCCTCGTGCCATTAGAGGCGCCATAGTTGGTATTGTGAGTCATGAAGAACCTGATAAAATTACTGCAATTGGTCATTGTAAATTGAACTTACCACAATTCGATAGTGTTGTTGGTAGATCAGGTATTGCTGTTGGTATTATTCATCATTTACATGATACTTTATTAGAAAAGAAAGACCTCAAAATACCAGAGTCTAAAGTGTCAGATATTGATCAAAAGCAAGAAGAATCCGATATTCCAAAACAATCACAACCAGAAGAAACTACTCCACCACCAATTAAGAAGCGGGACGAATTTTCTGAATTGACAACGGAAGATATTGATCAATTATTTATCAAATCACTTAAATCAATCAACAATATTGAGCTTCCAAGTCCAGCATCTACATTTATGTCATATGTTAATAAGAATGTTCCTTCAAGTCTAAATATTAAAAAGACCAGCTGGAAGAAAGCATCTAAATTTCTCAAGGAAATGGCAAAGCAAAATCTTATTAAAGTCAAAGGAAAAGATGAAGATTTATCTATCCTTCAATTAAATACAGGTAATAGTAATACCAGTGAAGGAGCTACACCAGCTCCTACTCCTTCTAAACCAAAAGCCAAATCTGGTGCTTCATCATCTACTGGAGCTTTGAAAGTCATTCCACTTTATAAACCAACAAAAAATATTAGAGCTTTTTTCAATAAATTAGATGATAATCAATATGAATATGATGAATGCTATACTGCTGCTCAAGTAAGAAGTATTGTTGAGGCATACATCAAGAAATTTTCTTTGGTTGCAGAAAACCCAAAATTAGTTAAACCAGATATAGAGTTGTACAACAAAGAAGAATCTGCTCGTGAACAAGTATTTAAGAACTTTCTCACTAAGTTTTCTCCTTATTATAGAATCAATGATTCAGAAATTCATAAAGGGGTTCCACCAAAGATTGAAATTGTTACTGAATTGAAAATTGGTCGTAAAGTTGTCACTAGAGTATCCAAGTTTGAAACTTTTGATATTAGAATTGAAAATTTGGCCAAAGAACTAAGAAACAAGTGTTCAGGATCTTCAACTATTGTTGATAATGATGTGCAAGTACAAGGTCCTCATGGAAAGTTAATCATTGACTTATTGAAAGAGAAAGGAGTACCTGTATCCTACATTAATTTTGAAGACAAGACTAAGAAAAAGAAAAATAAAAAGTAGAATATTAATTAGATAGTTAAATTAATTGTACATTTTGTAGTTGATAGTACATTATGGAACTATACAGCTTTATATTATTTTTTGTTAGTTATCTCTACGAGAAAAACTTGCACTGAATTATTATTTTGAATTCCATACTATTTTATCGGCTCTAAACTATTGAATTCTAGATGGTACCATCCGGATGTTGCTGGATGTAGGACAGCAATTATTTTTCACGGATTTCCTATGACTAGATTCACTAAGCCACAACCTCCGTGTCTTAAGATACAGTCTTTTTATTTTTTATTCATACCAACGCAAATTAATTTTCGTACCTCCGCGACAAAATTATTTGTACTAATTTATCTGAAATGTTCAGACCTCAGCAGACAAAATTATTCATACTAATTCGCACAATTTGTTCAAACCATGAGTGACAAAATTATTCATACCGCTCAAGCTGGAAACCTTCATACTAAGGCGGACAAAACTATTCATACTGATCACCTTTAATTATTCATACCAAGGCGGACAAAATAATCCATACCACGTGGATAAAAACATTCATACTAAACCCAGAGAAAATTTCATACTATCTCGGAACTTTTATTCAGACCTCGTGACCAAAAATATTCATACTAATCAGCAACAAATAATTCACACTAGTTTGCTATTTCATTTATACAATAATTAAAATTCATTGCCTATGATGGAAAACAATTATCCCTCTCTTAGTCTAAATTCATATTCAAGTAAGTTAATAATTTGATATTTTTAAAGTTTTGGCTTTTCAAGTTTTTTATCAGTTTTATATTTTTATCTTTTTTAATCAGTTTATATGTTTTAGATACATCTTTTTATGCAATTTTTTTAATTTTAATGATTTTTTTTGGAGTTTTTATATATATAAGTGTAACAATTTGATTGTCGTAGTGAATTTAGAATTCCTGTTTATCCAAACAAAGTTGAATATGATCATTTGCATGTCTACAGAATCCATCATAGCTTTCAATGGAAACTCTACTTGTAGCATCCATAACCTTTGGTGTCAACTGTTCTTTTCTGCTCAAAGCTGATCTCTTCACTTTAGATTTACAAACTGACCAGAACTCTTCTATAGCATTCAATCCTGGTGAGTATGGTGGCAAGAAGACTAATTCTAATCCACTCAGCACAACCAACAACTGAAGATCTCTACGCTTATGAACAGATGCATTGTCAAGAACTAAATACTTCATTTCTTTAAGTTCATTATTGTCAGTGATCTGATGAATAACAGATTTAACAAAAGTAAATATATGGTTAGCTGTAGTACCTCTACCACCAGACTCCGAAACAGCAGTATCTGTATCGATTTTTCTCTTCTTATTAGCTGCAATCGTTGCTGGGTTTCTAACCATCAATTCAATACAACCTTTTGCACACACTGCACCAAGGAAAGACACATTCACACCTCTAGTGACTGGTACTTTGATGACTGCTTTTTCTCCTACAGCCGACCAGCCATACTCTCTTCTCATACTAATGTTAAATCCTGCTTCATCAATGAAAACACAATTCTTATTGAAGTCAAATTTGTCTTGGTATTCTTTAGCCCATTCATATCTCTGCTCTTTGACTTCATCCAGACCTCTTCTCATTGCCCATTTAGAGATTCTCTTAAGACTGAACTTACACACCTTGGTGATGTAGTTGTATATAGTCGAAGCACTTGCTTTGGCATCGTCAAAAGCGTCCCTGAGCTTCTCTAACAAGAATTCCAATGTCACAGTTGCATCTTCATTTACTAACTTCTTCAAGAACTCTCTATGCTCATCAGTAAGAAGAGATTTACGTCCACGCTTTTAGGTGTGTGATAGATTCCATTTTGTTCTTGAATAACTCTACGGTTCCAGTTCTTCTTCCAAGTATAAGCAGTTTGTAACTTGATATCGTTATATAACGCTGCTTTATAGGATGAACAACCTTCTTCAGCAACCATTTGCCAAAACCGTTGTTTCTGTGATTCAGAGTAACGATTGTACTCTCCTCTATAGTTTTTGCTAGGCTTACTGGTATCCATGTCTTCAGAGTCTACGTCAATATCATCATTGTTGCTCAATTCTACATCCTCCATCTCAACAACTGTTGGGTTAATGATTTTTTGGTAATCACTAAAACTAAAACACGCTTCTAATGGTGCCAATTCACTTTCCAATGTCATGCGTTCTTTTTCATTGAACTCAAAACGATTTCCAAGGGAATCAATATAGCCATCGGCGAGTCTCTGCAGTCTAAAATCCATACTTATTGGTGATATTACTAACTTTGATTTCTATATTATTCAATATCATATAGAAAGAAGAAAATATATATAGCGTTTAATAATTTTATTGGAAGGGGAGAGGTATTTATAGCTCAACAATTTGAGGTATCCGCCTTTAAAGGGATATTATTTGCTGACTAATATTTGTGCGAATGATTATATAATCATATGCATTATCATATACAAATAATGGCCTTAGGTCACACGTAGTATGAATAAATTATTATATTTTTGGTATGAAATATAGCTGGCCATGTGGTATGAATAAAATTGGTCACGAGGTATTAATAATTTTACCCCCTATAGTATGAAATATTGATTGAAGATGGTATGGATTATTTTGTCCGCCTTGGTATGGATTTTTTGGGTGCATTAGTATGAATAATTTTGTCCGCCTTAGTATGAATGATTTTGTTTGGAGGAGTACGAATATTTTTGTCTCGCTTGGTTTGAATAATTTTCTATAAGTGGTACGAAAAATTATGACCAGATTAGTATGAAATATTTCTGACTACTAATATGAATAATTTTGTCGCACTAGTATGAATAATTATGACCATTAGTACGAAAAAAAAGTAAAAAGACTGTACTACGATCACCCATAAAATCCGCACAATAAAAGAACCCAAGAGAAGGATAAAAAATAAAAATTTTAATCACTTACACACAATTTTTCAATTTTTCATAATTACTTTAAATTTGCAAACACTGCATTAGCTAACCCTCGCACTTGTACAACGCCTAAAATAAAAAAAATATAAAAAAAAATATATAAAAAAAAAAATACACAAGCAAGTAGGAAGTAAAAATACAACAACAAAAAAAAAAAAGAGGGCGAATTCCTTACCTAACCGGTATTATAATTTCGAGACTTTTTTTTTTTATTCGATCCAATCAAATAGGATATGTCTTCTCATATAGATCATCTATTTAGCAGTTCTGTCCAAGAGGCAGTTGCTTTAACTGCTCAACAACAGAAGCCATTATTTGTGTATTTAACGAAATCTTATCAGGATCCAGATGAAAGTGGGAACGAATTTTTATCCAAATTTATTGATGAAGAAATAACCCAAATACTACAAGAAAATTTTGTTTTATTGAAGTTGATTGAACATACTCCTGAATTTGGGTATTTTACACAATTATTCAAGGATATACAACTTCCAAGTTTCTATATTGTCAATCTAGGAAAAATTGAAGGTGTTGTAACAAATGAGACGGATAAGCGGGGTTTCATTACTCTTATTCAAAGATTAGTTAATCAAAGATCTTCTTTGTCTCCAGGTATTAACGAGAACAATACACCACAACAACCAAGTAATACTCATACCCCTACTCCTACTTCTACTCCTGATAATTCCCATTCACTGCCTAACACCACTGTTAATGCTACCGCACCAATTTCATCATCAAGTACACCCGAAATTAATAGACGCACATCCGTATCTGAGCATGATATCTCAGCACAGAAATATAAAGAACAAGTAGAAAAGGCAAGACGTGAAAAGTTAGAAGAAAAGAAAAGATTAAGAGCACTATTGGAGGCGGATAAAAGAGAGAGGGAGCTTAGAATGAAAGAAGAATTAGCAACTCATGTAACTGAAGATTCATCATCAGCTAAACATCCGGAATCTGCATCAACCACATCAAAATTATCACCATCATCGGCAACAACAACATCACCGTGTGTTTTGTCAATCAAGTTATTCGATGGTAGTACAGTTAAGCAAGAATTTAAAGCTGAAGATACATTGAGTGATGTTCGAAAATGGTTGGATTCAGAAATTGAAATCATCCAACCAGCTGGTAGTATGCCATCATTTGCTACATCTGCACATTTACATCCTACGAGCTATGTTTTTCATCGTCCAATATTGCCACGAGTGACATATCTGGAAGAGCAGGAATCTATCAGTTTGAAAGACTTGGAGTTAACGCCCAGATCTGCATTGATTTTGAAACCAATTTATGACGAAGCAGATCCAAGTAGTCCAAATGCAAGTGGTGAACGAACTGGATTCTTTGGGAATATTATGTCGGGGGTTGGTAAAGTCGGAAGTGCTCTTTTTGCGTTCTTCGATTATGGGGTCGATGCACCTTACTTACAAGAGCATCACAATCAGCAACAACAGCATCATCATCAAGATCAACAAGAACAAGAACAACAACAACAACAGCAACATGGTGAACGGACCAGACGTGATGCATCAAGCCATAGTTCAAATGATGATTTTGAGAGCTCGCAAACTTTTCTTTCTGATCCACAACCATTCGGCTTGAGTAACCCAGGACCAGTTGCTGCACCTGGAGTTTTAACATTTGATAACAGATCCGCATCTTCTTTATTGATAAATATTGAATCAAATACAGAAAGTGATGTGAATTCAATTATATCCAGGCCCCATACCCCATCACATATGTCCAGTGAAGGTCCGGTTCCTCAACGACCATTGATGGCAGAAATGGGAAGTCGTTCATCCACTCCAAGAGCACAGTCTTCTAGAAGAATCCAAACTATTCATGATGAATCTATAGAATCATCAAGTCCAAACAAAGATAAAAAGCACATAGATACCTACAATGGTAACAGTCTTAGTTTGAACGAAGGAGATGACGAAAATAACAAACAAAATAAATCATCGTAAAATTATCACCTGCATTAATGTTGCCTGATACTCTTAGTTATTTTGGGGTTTTTGTTTTTATTAATTTTTAGTTGAAATATAATAGTTAATTGAAGTTTATAACATTATAGGATATACTGTAGCGTAGAGTAGTATCTATTTCCGTTTCCGTTGAGGAAGTTCGAAACTTCACGCGAATCCGGGCAAATAAACTCATCCGCGATAAGATTGGGGGTACCATAAGAAAAAAGAATATTTTTCTAAAAAAAAAATCAAATTCAGTTGAATACACGGCATCAACTGAATCAACAATTTTGAAATTTAAAGTAAAAATGGAGAAGATTGCCTTGTTAGAAGACCTTCTAAGGTTTCCTGGATACGGTACGAATATGGTATTTGATGCATCAGTTCTTTCTTGTGGCTGTTTAAGTTCAGAATATATATTCAATCATCAGAACCTATCAAAGATTTGTCCAAATTGTCATACTGCCAATGTTTCTCTATTAGCACCTGTTAAGCCATTAAGAGAACTTCATAAGGTAATTCAAAATATGCAATTACAACCATACCAACCACAACTGGAGAGGCGACGTCGATCATCTTCAAAAAAGAGTATAAAGGTGGCACTTGATGATGGAAATACATCCGTTAATCCAACTGGAGAGTCAACCGATTTAATTAGTTTATTTTATAAGATTGCCAAAGAAGAACAGTTGGAGTATAAGGATACTAAAGTAACGCCATCCCAAGCTCAACCCCAAGCTCAACCACAACCTCAACCTCAACCTCAACAGATTGAACAGCAGCTATCACAGCCTCCCCAGCAGCAACAACAGCAACTGCAACTGCAACTGCAACTGCCACCGGTTTCACAATCTTCACAACTATTAGGGAAATCAAAAGAACCTGTTATATCAGATTATGCTAACGTTCAACCTATTGAAATATCTATGAAACTTTCCAATATTGAATTAAATAGATCATATCCTTCCTCGGTACTGATGAATTCCGCATCTATCTCACCTCAGAATCATAAATTTTTGGTCGACTCAACTTTATCCGTTATCCAACGATCAACTACAGAATTGGATGCAGCAACGATAAACAACAAACCATCTAGTTTTGCAAGTAACTTATTAGAAAGTGTCAGTGAACAGAAAGAGTTTAACTTTACTAAATGTTTCCCATTTCATCGTAAATTGACTACTTTCCCAACCCAGCAATTGAAATTGAATTTATCATCTATGGTTCCATTCAAACTGTCGGGATCATCATATATTAAGAGAGCAATTAGTACCTCGATTTACACGTATCTCGATTTTGGTATGGGAACAGAAGTTACTCAATTTGCTATTATTAATGAGAAAAGATGGGAATTGTATGAATATATTGTACCTATGGGTGATACTGATATATTACAAATAAAACCCCAGTTGATTTGTTGTGGCAAACTGACTGGCGAATACGGTGAAAACTCCAATAATTTGAAAACATCTGGAGATAGTTCAATTAAGGAAATTTTCATCAGAAATGATTTTGGTACTAAAGAAAATATCAATACTGCTAGTGAATCAGACACTAAGAAAGTATTAAATTTGTGGGATCAAATGTATTGTAAATTGACTAAGAATTATTTGGTTATATCAGGTACAAAAGGAGTTATGAGAGTGTTCAATGTCAACAAATCATCCCCATATGAATTTGGGCAACCAATTTACACATACATAACAAATTTTCCAATCAGATGTATTGCCGTATCACCTAACAGTTCATTAATTGCCTGTGGCATTACGGCTAAGGAGAGAATTTCTGGAAAAGAGCAACCTTTTGTGATTCTCCATAGATTTATTATCCTGGAAGATTTATACTTAGACTCGGTTGATCCAATAACTATAACGATTCCTTCCCATGATCCAATCAAAATTATTAATTTCAATGCTTCGTCTACCCACTTAGTGATTGCTCCCTCTTGGGAATCCAGGTATTTGATTATCAAATTAACGGACCCATATCAGAGTGATAATTACCGTAAGCCTCGTTTAATTTGGTCGGATGTGGTGTATAAATCATCAAGACGTACAACTGACAATACTAATCAATCGAACACAAGTTACAACGAACGGGCTGAGGCGGAAAACGATCTAATGTTTTCCAAAGAAGGGATAACAGATTTGAGGTTTGGTATAATGAATTCAAACATGGTGATTGCTACATCTTGTGCGCTAAATAATAGACCTCCCGTTTTGATTCGCTTAGAAGGATGTCAAATTGATTCACCAGTAAATCGTTCCGGAAATGAAATCAGAAGTGTTAATAGTGTTGATGATGAAGCTGAATATTCTAGAATCACTTCGGCAGAGACATTTATGAAGATCACAGAAATTGGGTCGTTAATTCATCAAGTAGCTATATCTCCTCGTGGTGATGGTATTGTGTTTTTAGATAAGGACGGCAAATTGTATTTAGTTTCACTGCCTAATTTCTATCCCGGAAGAAGAATAAGTAAGACAGATTCAAAAAACAAGAGAATTGTGGTGTTATTAGGTGAAGTTGCCAATGCCGAAAGATTTAGTGAAGCCGCCACGGTAGTATTTAGTTCAGATGGAGGTAAAGTATTTGCATTGGATAGAAAAGGGGTGTTCTCAGTATTTGATTTCACTAAGGGTATACCTGGTAAAGATCCTGATGTTATTAAATGTAAGATTATAAGTTTATAGATATTGTAAAATAATAAATAGAATGCTACCATTCCACGTGTAGAAGCATAAGCAAAGAAAAATCTAAAACCACACGATATGACACAAGAGAAAGGAAGAGAAAAAGAAATGTTTTTCTCGGTACTTGGCGCCACACTTCTGTACAGGATTTATGAGCTGAGTCCGAAAAAAAAAAATGCAAAAAAAAAAAAAAAAAAAAATAAAAATTACGTTTCCCATTCTAATAACCACTACTACATCATCGTCTTTGACATCAATAATTAATAATAATGGCATCTCCTACTACTCCACCACCAGCTTTGAAAGAAGATATTTTAGATCTTATTGGTAACACACCTTTAGTTAAATTGAACAAGATTCCTCAATCCTTAGGAATAAAAGCTAAAGTTTATGCCAAAGTTGAGTTATTCAATGCTGGAGGTTCTATCAAAGATAGAATTGCCAAAAATATGGTTTTAGAAGCCGAAAAACAAGGAAGAATTAAACCAGGTTATACTTTAATTGAACCAACTTCAGGTAACACTGGTATTGGTTTAGCTTTAGTTGGTGCTGTTCGTGGATACAGAACCATCATCACTTTACCTGAAAAAATGTCTAATGAAAAAGTTTCCGTTTTAAAAGCTTTGGGTGCTGAAATTATTAGAACTCCAACTGAAGCTGCCTGGGATGCTCCAGAATCTCACATTGGTGTTGCTAAAAAATTAGAAAAAGAAATTCCAAACTCTGTTATTTTGGATCAATACAGTAATCAAGCCAACCCAGATGCTCATTACTATGGTACTGGTTATGAAATTTGGGAACAAACTGAAGGTAAAGTAACTCATTTGGTTGCTGGTGCCGGTACTGGTGGTACCATCACCGGTATTTCTAGATACTTGAAAGAACAAAACCCAAAGATTCGTGTCACTGGTGCTGATCCAAAAGGTTCCATTTTGGCTCAACCTGAATCATTGAATTCTTCTACTGAAGGTTACTTGGTTGAAGGTATTGGTTATGATTTCATTCCGGATGTTTTGACCAGAAAATACGTTGATGACTGGATTAAAACTGAAGATGCTGAATCTTTCAAATTGGCTAGAAGAATTATCAGAGAAGAAGGTATATTAGTTGGTGGTTCTTCTGGTTCCGCTTTACAAGCCGCTTTACAAGTCGCCAAGGATTTGACTGAAGATGACGTTGTTGTTGTTGTTTTCCCAGATTCTATCAGATCTTATTTGTCTAAATTCGCCGATGACGAATGGATGCTTTCCAATGGTTTCGAAGTTGAAGAAACTAAGGCTGCCAACAAATCCGATGAATTCTTATCTGGGAAAACTATTAGAGATTTGGTTGCTGGTAAAGCTCCAGTTGTAACCGTTACTTTATCAGATACCGTTAATAAGACCTTTGATTTATTACAAGCCAATGGTTTCGATCAATTGCCAGTCTTGAACAAATCAGGACAATTGGTTGGTTTAATTACCTTATCACAAATCTTGAAAGCCTTATCCACCAAGAAGATTCAAATGACCAATTCTATAAGTTCTATCATTATTGATTTCAGAAAATTAGAAGATTTCGAAAAATCATTCACTATCACCAAAAAATCTGGTTTCACCAAGAGAGGTTACGAACCAATTACTTTAGACACTTCATTAACTACATTAAACAAATTCTTTGAAACCAACTCTAATGCTATCATTACTGATGAAGAATTGAAACCAGTCCAAATTGTCACCAAAGTTGATTTGCTTTCATATTTGGCTAAGAACTCCTTGTTGTAAGTAATATATGTTAGAGTGTATATATTAATCGTGCTATATACTATAATACAGAAACATTTGAAACATGACCTCTCTGGAAGGAAAACTCAAGACTTGACACAATAGTTTCATTCCCTTTAAGAAAATTTCCATCTGTTACCACAGTTTTCACAAGTACAGAATGTAGTCAAAGGTTCATCCGCGGATCTGGTTTGCATTTGGTAATAACTAACTTTCTTGTGTTTACATTTACCACATGTGAATCTATCAGTAACAGCTCTCTTCTCGGTTGCACCTTGGGCATCAAACAAGTTTTGCTTATGCAATTTTTCAATTTCTTTCTTCAATGCTTCTGGTGCCATTTCATTTGGTGTCATTTTAATAAATGCAGCAGCAGTTATTTGCTTAGTTAAAATTCTTTCTCTCAACTCTGGATTCTTCTTATTTCGAAGGTTCATTGTGAAACTTCTTAACTTGTTTCTATAGGTATCATCCACCTTCAGGTATTGGCTCTTAAAAACTTCCGATTCAATTTCAGAAGCAATTCTCAAAATATGTTGAGGTGGGTCCTCACGATCAACTGCCAATGAAGTATACAAAGCACGGATGGATGCGTTTCTAACTTCATTTTCATATATTTGAATATTTACTCCATCTGTTTGTGGATTTCTTGGTCCTTTACGTACAGGTGGCGCAGTTGCACTGGTGGCAGTTGGCTTGGAAGTACCATTTCCTGACACAGAAGTAGATGATGGTGAGCTGTTGGAACTAGAAACTGGCGATGATTGTGAGGCAGCTGCCAATTTCTTCTTGTTGTTCTTTTCGGCTTGAACGGCTTCTCTCCAGTTTCTAATCATCTTCTTAACCAAGGTATTAATCTCAGTATTATCATGCGATCTATACTTGTTTACACTAACACCTACTTTGGTTTCTCTTAATAACTTTTCTGTTGGTTTGACTCCATCATTCAAGATGCTCAACAACTTCAAAATGGTTTTATCATCAGCAGCCTTCTCAAGGTTTGAAATCGTTGATCTAATTTCCTTGGTATCCATGATGAGAAAATAATTACAAATACAGAAAGGGGAGTGTATCTAATAATCAAGATGTGATTGTTTAGAAAATTTTTCCCTTCTTTAGTTTTTTTTTTTTTTTTTTTCCGGTTGATCGTGTTTGTTGCCAGAAGACAAAAAAAAATTAATTCTTGTTTTTTTCTTTTCTCTTGAGTGCTTTTTACTTCATTTACTGCTAGGTCAAAGCATTTAATCAATCAATTTACCTACTTATTTCTAACTATAATCAACTATATAATTAGAAATGGATAGTACTAGTACATGTGTATCGATTGGAAAGTTTCCATTTGATTATACTGAAGAACAAGTGAGGGACATAGCTAAATCTGTCGGACCAGTTTTAGATGTCAAATTATTATTCGATGAGTTGACAGGAAAATCTAAAGGATATGCCATTATAAACTATGGTGATAATGAAACTGCAGCTTCAGCTGTTAGAAATTTAAATTATATGACTTTGCCGAATGGTCGATTTCTAAAATGTTCATTTATTGCGGACTATGATATTAATAACTCAGAAAGTGTCAAATTACCTCCATTGCCACTAGGGATTCAAATACATCCAAATCAAAATGCTTCACAAGTCATTTCAAGTATACTATCAAATATAGATTCAAACTCAGCATTACAAATAATGAAGGAGATTCAAAATATGAGTAAGAAGAACCCTAAGAGTACAAAAGTTTTATTAGAAAGATTTCCGCAATTGAGTTTGGCATTGGTTGAGCTTGGCTTATTATCAAATACTACAAATCAAGAATTGATAGAGTTAACATTGAACAAGAAACAGATGCCATTAGATGATTTATCATTAGATCACGTTAAGTTGTTACAGTCTGTGGAGAAATTGACCGACGAGGAGATAAGTGCCATGGATGAATCAGAACAAGAAGTGATTCAGAAAGTCAAAGAGGAAATTTCCAAAGGTTCATATGGTGAAGTACTGCCTGAAAATTAAAAAAAAAAAAATGATCCAAACATACTGGAATGTGCTTGACGCAAATCCCAGGTTTACGTGTCGATGTTCTGATTCTAGTGTTGGCGCTTACGGGATATTTGTTTACTATTCATTCAATGAGGTCATATATATATATATATATATATGTGTGTGTGTTCGGGAGTGGTGTGGCATTATTTCAATTTTTGGTTTAAGTAGATGTGGAGAGGCAGTTCGGTGTTACAGTACTACCATTTTGTATGTGGGTTTTAGAAAGTCTAGTTTGAATCTCTTTATTGTGATACAAAAACCAACCGGAAATCTAAAAATTTTGTTGAGCAGAAAAACTACCCCTGTGTAATTAATTTTATTACTGTTTATAGAAATAAATCATTTATCACTAAATGCATTTAACATGTCCTACTTAACCTTGTTGTAATCTTATTGCATCGTCCTTGAATTTATAAGAAGGTGAATATTTTCCCTTTTCAACATCTTCTATTTTATTTAGTTTAATAGTTTTATTGTTCAGTTGCCTGTTTATTTAGTTCCTTTTTTTTTTTGTTCTATAGATTTACTCCACTTAGATTATTTAACCCCGTAAATAATCATGTTTAATAGATCAATACCTCCCGATGCTCCGAAATCAAATTCCCAAAGCAAAGGAAAGAAGACTAAAGAAGAGGTATTAGCCGGTTTCGAAAATGACCTTGTTCGATTTGAAGCAATGTCCATTAAAATAGAAGGATTTGACGAGCCCTTGGAGTTCTCTAGAAATATGGACCCTATGCCTCAGAGACTTCATTTCATCATTCCGGAGTACTCCATTTATAATCTAACTATAAGGTATAGAGTCAAAGAAAGACCATTGAAAGTATTGACATACCATCAGAAAGTAAGAAGAAAGGGTATACCAGTGGATGACAGGAATTTGCATATGATTGAAGATGCTTGGGTGAACAAACATGACGACGACGAAGATTATCATGAAGTTACATTTCCTCCATCAGGAGTCCCAGGTGGATCATTTTTAAGAGGTGATTACAATGCCCAAAGTGTGGTCAAAGAGGATGGTAAATTGATTTGGAGTTATAAGTGGACATTAGAGGTGGTGAAAAAAGGTGTTCAACCAGCGATCGGTGGTTTTGATGACGATGAAGACGAAGATGAAAATGAAGGGGAAGATGATGACGAAGATGAAGATGGTGTCAAAGATACTTCAAACAAATATAACTAATAGACAAACGTCTGACGGTGGTTTACTGTAGGGTGTAGATAAATATATAGATTATATATGAGCTTGTCTCGGAAATTTAAATATAGTTGTCAAATATTAACTGACTTGAGAATGTCAGTCTAGTGCGAACCCGGCACATCGACGTCATGCGACAAGATTTACGTTTATGCTCTTACGTTGTGACACCACAGTGCTTATTTTTTTTTTGTTTGTTTGTTTTAACTATTGTTATTCCCATATTGTGATCCCGCACAGACTGTTCAAGTTCTTTCCCATATTCCGATAAGAAGGGAATTTAGTAGGGGGAAAAAAAAAATAAATGACAACCAACTTGTTTCCCACTTTTTCTTTTAACGCCCTCCCTTTTTATAATACAGTAAAGTCATAAAGAACGCTGAAATTTACAACCTAAATTCCATTAAAATTGTTTAGAATCTAATTACTCCTGTGAATACGACTTGTTAGCTTTTTTTTTACTCGACCCCTAAACGATACCAAGGAAATCAGTTTTGTATCGTCCCGTATTACTCATAGTTCAACTTCAAGTGATATAATTCCCTGCAAATTTTGCTTACTGTTTCTGTTTTACAAGAATATTGAAACTCCATACTTATTTATCCTATTTCGAAAATGACTTCACCAAAAAGACGTATCGAGAAAGATGTCATGGAATTAATGATGAGTGATCATGACGTGACCTTGATTGATGACTCGATTCAACAGTTTTTTGTTATATTTCATGGACCACCAGGCACGCCTTACGAAGGAGGTGTTTGGAAAATTAGAGTTGAACTACCAGATCAATATCCTATCAAGTCGCCCTCTATTGGGTTTACAAACAAAATATACCATCCTAATATTGATGAAGGATCTGGATCGGTCTGCCTTGATGTTATAAATCAAACTTGGTCGCCTATGTTTGGGTTGTTGAATATATTTGAAAACTTTTTACCTCATTTGTTAAGGTATGCCAATCCTAGTGACCCATTAAATACTGAAGCATCGAATTTGATGACAAAGGATGAACCAAGATATAATGAAACTGTAAAGAAGTATGTTCAACAGTATGCAAAGAATAACCCAAATGTAATTGGTAACGATGAGGATGATGATGAGGATGACGAAGATGATGAATTAAGTGATGTTGGTAGTTTATCAAGTAATGATGAAGATGAAGAAATTGCTGGAGAATTGGAAGTATAAATCAGGCTCGGTTTTTTTTTATATCCATACATCATATTATTAATGATGATTCCTTACAATTGCATTTATGTTCATTTGGTTATAATTTGTTCGTTCCTACAAGGCTTTTTTTTGAATTTCTTTATTCAAGTTGCGGCGGTTTAGTTACATGGTTTATTGGTCTCATATATTTTGCTTTTTATTATAGGTCTTTTTATTGCCCTGTTTTTGATAATGGTGTGAATTGTTTAGATTTAAACGAAAATTTTATTTCCTCAGCAGGTTCTCTATACGTTATAGATGTATACATCTAAATATATTTGTTTTTCATTTAAAGATGTGTTGAGCTGTTGAAGTATCAGATTACATTCGGCTGCCAAAAAATAGAAAAAGGGAGTGAATTGGGGGGGAAGAAACTAAATGTCGTGAGCGACATATTTCCTATGTTCGCTTTTCTAGTTTTATTTTTATTTTTTTTTTTTTTTCTCTCTTTTATTTTTTTTCAAACAGTATGAATTTTTCATTAGAAAGCAACCAGATTCACAAGGATAAAGTCGGACTTGAAAAACTACTTTGTTCATAGACTGAAGTTATTAAAGGATCTCGAGGATTACATATTTTTTCCATCATGTCGGAATTGTCAAAGTCACCAGAAGTAAACGAACCTCCTGCTAAGAAACCAAGAATTTCAAATGATGACTTGTATAGAAATTCAACACAGTTTGAACTATGGTCTTTCACTCCCAGTAACCTTAAAGAAACTAAACGAAAAGCAAATGAAAAAGGAGCCAAGATATCAAAAGATAAATTCCATGCTGTGTATACCAAAGCAAAACAAGAGAACCCAGAGGTTTTTGAAAAGTATCCTGAAGAGTTGAATGAATCGATAGTCAGTATTTTGACACCAGATGAAGAATCAACCTATCTTGATTTTTATATTCAGAATATTACCACGACATGTAATTTCTTCAAAATGCCTACACAAGTAAGATTGACAGCAGCGTCATTCTTTAAGAAGTTTTATCTAGTGAATTCAGTAATGGAGTTCCATCCCAAGAATGTCTTGTACACGTGTATATTCTTGGCTGCCAAATCAGAGAACTATTTTATATCAATTGAGTCATATGTCAAGGCATTGAAAGGAACAGATGCATCCCATATATTAGATTTGGAATTTATTGTGTTACAAAGTTTGAAATTTACATTACTAGTGCATCATCCAATTCGACCATTATACGGATTCTTCCTTGATTTTCAAGCAGTGTTATTACATCCAGAACAAGTGATATATGATGTTTCTGTTGACACATTGGGCAATCTATATAACCAAGCAAAGGAATGGCTTAATAAGTATTTTATGGTTAGTGATGTGGCATTCTTATTTACTCCACCACAAATTGCCCTTGCATCAATGTATGACACAGATAAGAGAATAACTGAAAGGTATTTGAAGAGAAAATTCTTAAAAGATGAACCGAGGTTAGACTCGATCAAAGAAGAACAAGATGAACCAAAACAAAAAGGAGAAGGAATTGCTAATGAGGCGAAAGATAAAGATGGCTCTGGCGACCAAGTCAACGAAGCCACAGATACAGAAGTAACTACTCAGCCAAAAGCAAAGTCATCAAATAGAGAACAGTATGAATTTTTAGTTAAATCGATAAGAAGGTGTATAAAGATTGCGAAACAATCACAAGTAGCTGATCGTGAAGCCAGTAAAGAAATTGATAAAAAGTGTTTCTTTGCATTGAATCCCAAGAAATTAATTGATAAAAGAATAAAAAGACTAACATCTGGAGCTATTGGTGAAGGCAAAGAAACAACAGCCGAACCTAAATAGATGATTATAGATTAATAAGATACATTACTGTACTAAATTCCTGATTAGGAAATCTTCGCGCTAATACATACTATTTCGATTTTGTGTCGATAGTTCAGTCTCTCGGATATCGAATGCCTCCCTGATCGATGTAGAACAGATACAAAAAAAAAAAAAAATAAAGCAAACAAAAGGAAGGGACTTTTCAACAGGAATAAAGAAAAGAAAAAAAAAATCCAAAAAATTAGAAATCCCAGTATCAATAACTATTCTTGAACTAATTGTCCTGTAATGTTAACCAGAAGATTCTACTCGAGCGTTGAGTCATCTAAGAAAGTGTTGGCATCACTCACGAATCCCAATCTTATTAAAACTGAAGCATATATCAATGGTAAATGGGTTCCAAGTTCATCAGGAGAAACTTTTGAAGTAACTGATCCAGCATTATACCCCAAACCAGAAAGTGAACTAGCAATAGTTCAGTCAATGGCATCAAAAGATTTTGAATCAGCAATTGAAGCAGCAAATGTTACATTTAATAGTTTTAAACATACCACAGGTAGACACAGATCAGAATTATTGTTAAAATTACATCAATTGATGCTTTCCAATAAGGAAGACTTGGCTAAAATAGTTGTTTTAGAGAATGGTAAACCTTATGCAGATGCATTGGGTGAAGTTACCTATGCTGCCTCCTTCTTTCAATGGTTTGCAGAAGAAGCTCCAAGAATTTATGGAGACATTATACCTTCAGCAAATGGAAACAATAGAATTCTTACGTTAAAACAACCAATCGGAGTCTGTGGTATTATGACACCTTGGAATTTCCCTTTGGCTATGATTACACGTAAGGTTGGTGCAGCAGTTGCTGCAGGTTGTACAACTGTCATCAAACCAGCATCTGAAACTCCATTATCTGCCACTGCATTAGCTGTGTTGGCTGAAGAAGCGGGATTCCCCCCAGGTGTGATTAATATCTTGCCTTCATCAGATGCAGCAGGAGTGGGTAAATTGTTAACCGAGCACCCATTAATTAAGAAAGTTTCATTTACAGGATCAACTTCAGTAGGAAAGATTTTGATGAAACAATCAGCTTCCACATTGAAAAAGCTTTCATTCGAATTAGGTGGAAATTCACCATTTATTGTATTTGAAGATGTTGATATTGATAAAGCTGTTACTGGGGCAATCGCATCCAAATTTAGATCTAGTGGTCAAACATGTGTCTGTGCAAACAGAATTTTTGTTCATGAAAAAGTCTATGATGAATTTTCAAGTAAATTGGTTGAAAGATTGACAAACATTGTTTCTTTGGGTAATGGTCTTGATCCAAAAGTTAATTTTGGTCCATTAATTCACGATAGATCAATGAATAAAGTAAGAGAACACATTGATGATGCTGTATCTAAAGGTGCAAATATTCTTTATGGTGGAAACAAACGCCCAGAATTGGGAGAAAACTTTCACGACTTGACTGTTTTAGGTGGTGTTACAACAGATATGTTAATTACCACTGAAGAAACGTTTGGTCCGGTTGCACCATTAATCAAATTCAAAACTGATGAAGAAGTCATAGAAATGGCCAATGATACTTCTGTTGGATTGGCAGGATATTTCTTTGCAAATGATGTATCTAAAATTTTTAAGATTGCTGAAGCCTTAAATGTGGGTATGATTGGTGTCAACACAGGGGCTATCTCAGAAGCAGCATTACCATTTGGTGGTATAGGTGAATCTGGATTTGGAAGAGAAGGTTCTAAGTATGGTGTGGAAGATTACATGATCATTAAGAGTGCCGTTATTGGTGATATTAAATCATAGATACACAGACATAATCCATTCAGTTATTTATAGTATATATTTAGGACAAAACGTATTTTATTAAAAAATAATAAAAATAATAAACGACCAGCCATTTTACAAATTAAGCATCCGTTATCAGACCTTCTTGGACAGTTGATTTATCCAACTCTTGAACTTGTTCAACCTCGTCATTTACTCCAGTCGTTGGTTGTTGTTCTACACTAATTTCATCTGCTGGTACTACATCATCCTTAGTTTCATCTGCTGGTGCTACATCATCCTTAATTTCAGCAACTGGTTGCTCCTCTGATTCCGTTGACTCTGGTTTAGATTGTGTATAAGGAGTTAAATCTAGATTCTTCACATCATCTATTTGGTCCACTTTTAAATTTGGGATCTTCACGTTTGCAACTACTTTATAATCTTCACTTGAGTATGATATTTCATTTCCAATGGTTCCATACAATTTTCTTTGAAATTCTTCAAACCCTGTCCCACTTTCCAAAACAGATTGAAGGTCATTTTGTAATGTACTTGTTGTAGTATCTTTGACTGTAGTTTTTTCAATATCATTTTGGTTCAAACTTTCTTTCAATTTCTGTAAATTAACATCACTTATCTTTGGTAAGTCCAAGTTATTTACTTTAAATACTTTTTTCATTAATTCATTATTTTCCACATAAGTAGCACAATTGATTGATTTGAAAGTTAATGAATATAATCCTCCTTCAGCAGTAACACCATTAACGATGGACAGTGGGAAATTCTTTAGAGTCGCTTTGGTCTCCTCATATTTAGTTGGTGGAAATAAACATATCTCTTGTGTTCTATGAAGTTGTCCACCTGAAAGTTTCTGTCTTTTGTATGATTGGTCTCTTGCCATATTGTTCTATGTTGATGTTTCAATGTTTTGGGCAACTGATCAGTTTGAGAGAATGCTTTTTTTTTTTTTTTTTTTTTTTTCTCTTTCAGAACAATTTAATGTCGTCGTTTATTTTGTGCTGCCTCTCGCTCTTCTTCCCATGGTAACAACATTATCGCGATAGCGACCTGTTTCTACGCCCAATAAGATTATTTTAAACTTTACTAAACCAAATAATACAATAATTCTAAATAAACGATATATAATAATAAAAAAAAATACATATATAATACTTCAATCAAATGTGTCTTGATCCATTTTTTCACATCCTTATTTAGGGCATACCTTCAGTCAAAGATTCAGCGATTCCATCGATCAAACTATCAATTTCTTCAACCCTAACACCACAACTTAAACCAAGCAATTTTCTATATTTATACATTTTTTCATCAATACCAAAAGATTTTGTTCGTTTAGTAATGTCATTAACCAATTGGTTTCTTCGGATTTGTAACTCAGTCAATTCTATGGCATAATCTACTTGACTTTCGTTGATTAAATCATTACCATCGTCAACCACATTGTGTTCTTCTAAATGTTTCAATTCTTGTTCTTCAACTAACTTGGCTAATTTATATGCTTGATTACGTTGCAATACTCTCAATAGGGCCCGCTCCTTTTCGGAAATAGTTTTTTCACAAATGTCAATTGTCTCAACTATCAATGCTTGACCTTGTTCGATAGATTCAATTTTTGGTTCTTGAATCCCAGTACTGGTTAGCATTCGTTGGAAGTTTCTTAACATATCTTCATTTTCCTCCTCTTTAATCATAATCAATTCTTCGAGATGTTCTTTCTCTGCATCTAATCTCTCAAGTTCAGCAGAATGTGTATCGGATAAAGAGTTAATCATCCCTGATATCATTGATGATAAATCACTCATAGATAATTTAGGTTCATTGTCTTCGATTTTTTCCTCATCTATAATTTTACCTTCATCGTTGACCTTCGGCGGTTTAGGCTTGTACGATTGGGGGCTATTTGAAGATTCAACTTCAGGTTTTTCTTTCTGTGAAATGGCGGATGCAGAATGAGCTTGTTGTTGTAATGGTGCTTGTGATTGTGATTGTGCTTGTGACTGTGATTGTGACTGTGATGGGGTTGCTGTGCCATCTATTTCTGATATAACAGCAAGAGGTTGGTGTCCATTCGTCATACTTTGCTTTTTGTTGACAGGGGTAGACATATTATCAAATTGCTTGTCGGCAAAGATATTCTCCTTGTTGTCTGTTAAGGCATCAATATGGCTCTTGTCTACCCTAGCCACAACACTTCCATCCTCATCATCCAAATCATCCTCCTGTACAGTTGTTCTTTGGGTGTCAGGAGTTTCTGTCTTATTATAAGCAGGTTGTATAGGAGTGGCTAATCCAGGTACTAGTTGTGCATTATTGGCATTTCCATTATAGTTTTGATAACTTCCCATTCCCAATTGGAATTGCTGTTGTAAAGAAGATTGTGCAGGACCAATATTCGGATAATTTGGAATAAGGTTGAACTGCATTATTAGTTGTCTGGCAGTTTCCCTGGTGATATTTTCTAAATCATCATGAGATCCATACTGTAGTAATAGTTTAGTGAGAGCGGCACTACCTGATCGGACAGCAATATGTAGACAAGTATCACCGTGGACATCTTGATGATTTAATACATTTTTCATCAAATCAATTTGTCGGACCTGACTTTGGTTAGATAAAACCGTTAATTTACTTAATATCACTTTAAGATAATACATTAAGCTATCTGATTTTCCTCTTGCTTTAGCGAACTGACATAAATAATGTAATGGGGTACGACCATTTATGTCAGTATTAATTAAACATAATTCCAAATCGTCCAAAACTTTAGGGAAATTTTTTAACTCAAAGCAATTGTTAAATGATATAAGTTTCGATAATGGGTTCAAGCCAAAACTGTTGACAACCAAGGGGTTTGCACCTTTGGACATTAATAAATGTATCATTTCATAATTACCAATTGATGCTGCCCAATGCAATGGAGTATGACCCTCATCATCTATTGGTTCATTGATATTGAAATCAACAGGAGGGAAAACGATAAAGTATGGAATTTGGGCATTATCATCACTGAAAAAACGCAATAGTTGTGCCGCGTAACTATTATCGGTCTGGGGACTAGCCTCTTCTTCAGGTTGTGGTTGAAGTGTTTTTGGATCATCAGTACTGGAATTGACAGAAGTATCACTTTCTTTTACGTTGTTAGCAACTGACCAAGTGCTGTCATTTGAGGATTGCGATGACAGTGGTTTTCCTTGATGAAAGACCTGTTGTTGGGGAACAGTATTGGGCAACATTCCATTGGAATAGAAATTTTGCGGTTGTTGCTGAGGTTGCAGCTGTGGTTGTGGTTGTGGTGGTATAGGTGGCTGCTGTTGATTCTGTTGTTGTTGATGATGTTGTTGCTGTTGTTGAAATACCTGATATGCCAGTGTCCCCTGTGGATATGCAGGCATGCTATTTGATCGTATTGGTTGGAACTCCGCTTGTGGAAATGTACTACTCGCACCTCTTGGTGGTAACAGCGCAGTACTTCCATTCAACTGTTGAGACGACATTCCTGCTGATTGTGGCATATTATACATTTGTGGGAATTGTTGACTTGATGGAGGGATATAGGTGTTTTGCCTAGAAACAGTCGTAAATGTTCCTTGCGTTACAAACTGATCTTGTATTGTTCCACTTGGTGGTTCTGTACTCATGCGGTGTCCATTCAAATTACCCCCATTAGCAATGCTGTGATTTGATATTGGACCACTTACAGGTATAATTTCACCTGATGATGAGTTTCTGGATAATTCTGCTTCTCGAATCTCTCCTGGTGGTACGGCGGCAGCAGCGGCTGCTGCTTCTTCGGCTGCTTGAAGTGCAGCTTTTTTACCAGTCTTGTATCTTCGAGGTGGATCTCCTGGTTGCTTTGGTTTCTTTATATATTTTCTCTTAACTCCACCAGATGCATCTTTGGGAACTGGTTTGGCCCTTTCGGGAATAACCAAATTGGGATCGTTGAAATCTAAAAATAGCACAGGAGCCAATTCTTTGGTCACACCATATGTTTCTGCCAACCTACGTGCATCCTCAAGAGGAATCCAAGTACCTTGAAATCTTCCGAATCCACCTTGTACTTTTTCGTGTAAACCTTGCTGTACTCCTTTTTCCAAAATTTTCGTTCGCTTGGCCTTTGGAAAATTACAAGACTTTAAAATTTGGGTAGCATTTACCCAGTCGTCTTTACATCTTCTCATTATAGGCGAGTCATTCATAATACACTCATATACTGCCGTCTATTCATAATAGTAGTGTTAGTAATTTATCTGGAAAATTGTGTGCTAGACGCGTCATATTTCCATATTTCATTGGTTGAAATGAGGGAGGGATAAAATTTATGACACTGTAGAAATTTTAGCCCAATGATGCTGGTAAGCAAAACAATGAAAAGTTGTATGGAAAAAAAAATGAAATTGTACATACATTCGAGTACGTGGCTCGAAATACTGGTGGATCTCCCGACATATGGAATTAACTAACTTCAAAGATGTTGGTAATGGAATGAATTATAGGGGGGTTGAACGAGTGATATAAAATTGAGATTAACTTTTGCTGGAAAAGAAAAAAAAAAAAAAAAAAAATCCCTAATAAAAATGAAGTGATTAAAGAAAAATTTGTGTGAGAAAATCGAAAATTTTTTTTTTTTTGGCTTGAACTTTTCAGTACTCAAATCTCTTAACTATGAGAACACTACCAATTGCGGTAGAATAAAAGTCCTAACCAGAGCGGGAGTTGTGCGATTTTCATTTTTCATTTTTTTCCGATTGCTGCACACGCGTTGCATCCAACTTAAAAAACCGATACTATCGCTTATGAATAAAGTTTTGAAATAGGACGCGTCAAGCATTCAAAATCAAAACGTTTGTAGGATGTATTATGATCATGTTCATATTCATGTACAGGATATGTAGTTCAGGTATTCAACTGTATATTACTCTAAGGAGCAAGTTGACTATCGAGTTTCCCAATTGGGAAAAAATAATAAACATTGTATGTATAGCAGAGTAGTTGAATTCAGAATCAAAATAATATCTAGAGGAGGCTATCCTATTGCTTGAGAATACCATTGGCTATCTATTAATAGACTTTTCTTTTCTTAGTCATTTATCCTGTTTAATGAATTGAATCATGTATTATGACCCTGGCACTAAACCTTTTCTGTATTGAAGTTGATTAGTCCCTCTAAATGTTTCAAGGTTTATCTATCTTTTTGAATATTAAATATACCCCATAGTTCATGACTAGTCAATGATTTCACTTAGTATTTTTTTTTTTTTCTTTCTTAGGTTATTTTTTTATGGATATTATATTACAAAGTTTTAATAAAAATCACGAACCTGATGAAAAATTCAAATTTTAGATGATAAACTACAGGAATCACTCAAATGAATCAAGAATTATACAGCACATATAGATGTGTTTGTTGGAGATGAACTTTAATCAATAGCCTATCCTTAACAGTTGAGATCTTGACTTCACGAGATATCACAGATTTTGATGGCGGGGAAGAAACAAGAAATTTGCATTTTGAGCCATTTTGAAAGAATTTTTTTTTTCTCCTCCCCCTCTGGGCGTTGTTGTTTTGGTAACGCAGGTTACTTGGCTGCACCACATTGCGACAATCATTGCTGAGCATCGAGGTTTTTCCCGATCTGATAATAAACAACGTTTTAGTCTAGGCACCACAATTTAGCCCACCCGCACCTCACTACAGATTGAAACAGTTGATCTCTCATTATTGATTGTATATATACTGTATATATATATAGGCACGTGTACAAAAACCGTGTTATTCCTATACATCATATGTGGTAAGTCAATCAGAGAAAATTTGAGAATATTACAGTAAGAAGGATATTTGACGAGGCGTGTTGATGAGGTGGATTCAAATAATTATGTAGGGAGCAACAAAAAATGCGACCATTTTTCTCCACACAATTGTACATCTAAAGAAAACATACAAATATTTCTTTGATGCCATTCATAACATGCATACAGTAGATGACATCATATCCATAAATTCATTAGTCTTTAATGAAAACAAATCAAAAGGAAAATTTCACACAATAAAAAAAAAAAACAACTTAGCCAAGAAAATGAAACTACGTCGAAAAAGGAAAGGTGAGCTCGACATTTTTTGTTAAAAAAAAAAAAAAAAAGAAAGAAAGAAAACTTATGACCACTGAAACAGTTATTGCATTGACCAATGAGAAACACGACCACGTTTTATACTGATTTTATTGTTACTTTTTATATAAATACTTTGATGGATTTCTTAATTTAAAATAAATTATAAATGATTCTTATTTTCACTGGTTTGATTTATATTTTCCTATATTTGCCATAACCATCTTTCCGCATCTGGAACCATTTAATTACTTTCCTAGTTTATTGAACACAAAATTGATTTACAAATTTGCTCGCAGTTCGCAGTTTCGTGATATATTTTTTTTTTTTTTTGTTGTTGTTATCAACCATCTCAAAAGGTTTTGTTGTTAAGTAACATAAATATCTTACATTATCTTTTGTACATATATTAAACAAAACCAAACTATCCTTCATCTACTTTGGAAAGTCCAGATTTTTTTTTTTTTTGTTTACTTTTCCCTCCCCTGTCCTTTAATATTCATACTTCCTCATATTAATCTTCATGACTGTTGGATCAAGGGATAATTCCAAATCCCGTATGGGTATTAAACAGCCCGATGTTAAAGAAGTTACAGGTACCATTATTATGATGGATGAGCCTAATGAAGATGACGAAGTATTATCAATGAAAAGATCAGCAAAGGGAATTATACTAAATCCCCAACCACATGATTCACCCAATGATCCGTTAAATTGGCCAGTTTGGAAACGAGACATTTGTTTACTTATTATAGGGTTTCAAAGTTTCTTAGGAGGCGGTATGACCCCATTTTTAGCAGCAGGTATGAATACATTATCACAAGAATTTGACAAACCGTTAACCACAATTTCATATTTGGTTGGTACTTTTATGTTGGCATTAGGGGTTGGCTCTGTTTTTGCTAGTCCCACTGCCATCATGTATGGAAAAAGACTTGTTTACGTTGTGGGTATTTTCATATTTATGATGGGTGCCATCTGGGGTGGTGCCGCCAATAGTTTTGGAAATCTTATGGGGGCAAGAATTATAACAGCTTTTGGTGCATCACCAACTGAATGTCTTCCTAGTTCAACTATTGCTGAAATTTATTTTGCCCACGAGCGAGCTTATAGAGTGGGTATTTATACAATGTTGATGTTGGGAGGTAAAAATATCATTCCATTATTATCCGGTTTAGTGTTTCAATACTTGGATAGACATTGGTTATTCTGGATTTTGGCAATGTTTTTGGGATGTAATTTGGTTGCCACGATTTTATTTGTTCCAGATACATTCTGGGATAGAAGTCCAGTTCCTTCCAAAAGATCATTAGAAGAAACAAAGTTAGCTCAAAGTGTTGCTACATATCACCCACCATCACAGAGGCCCAATGCATTTGCATTACAACGTCCTTCGCAAATGAATATCACCGATATTCAAAGTTTATCATCTTCTATTCAAGATGATCCAGAAAACAAGCGTGTTGATGAAGCACCAGTTGCTATAACCGAACCAACAGAACAACCAGCATCTCCACCAACCAAGAATTCATATTGGCTGGGAATCAAACTTTATCGTGGAAGATATACCAAAGATAGTTGGTGGATGATTGCTTTGAGACCATTCATCTTGTACTCATATCCTTCAATTTTATTCGGTTCACTCATATATTCTTGTGCAATTGTATGGTTAATTGTGATTTCGGAAACTATTAGTGAAATATTTAGACACCCACCATATGGGTATGATCAACAGACTGTTGGTCTCTTCTACATTTCACCATTTATTGGAGGTATATTGGGATCTTTATCATGTGGGATGATTTCAGATAGAGTTTGCCGTTACTTGGTTTCCAAAAACAAAGGGGTATATGAACCAGAATTTAGATTATTTATGCTTATTCCTTCTACATTATTCATTGCCATTGGTCTTATGGGATACGGATGGTCAGCACAAGTTGAAAATCCATGGATTGCTCCTGTTCTCTTTTTTGGATCATTATCATTTGGAAGTTCAATGGCATCTACTACAGCGATTACATTTGCCGTTGATTCGTATAAAGTGTTTGCAGCTGAAGCATTAGTATCCTTTAATTTCTTAAAAAATTTGTTGGGGTTCTGTTTTTCTTTATTCAACAATAAATATGCAGATGGTGAAGGATATCGTGCTGCATATGTTACCTACGGAGGAATTCAAATCTTTGTCAGTATATTTGCTATACCATTGTACATTTATGGTAAAAAACTCAGACACTGGACAGATGAGACAGAATCAATGAGATGGTTGTACCATGAAGAAAATGTACCACCAAGCATGGCATCTAAAAACAAACTAGACAATGAAAGTGTTAGCGATTTGTCACATGGAAATGCGACAGTTCAACAGGATTGATTAGATTATTAATATATACATGTATATCTATTTACTGTATGAAGTTATGTCCAAACTAATTTGATTTTTAATGTAGGATTCTGAGATTGATATTTTTCAACTCTTTCATGTAGAGTTTTCCCATTAAATACATTACCTTTAACAACAGGCATTCCTAATTTTTCTATAATACATCCACTACTGATATTTCCTGCGATACCAGCTTGTAACCAATCTCCTCCACTCAAACAAAATCCCATAATAAATCCACCACAAAATGAGTTACCACCTCCAGTGACATCAACTACATCTTGTTGATTTTGGTGATATGCTGGTAAGAATAATATTTCACCATCTATTGTATTTATAAAACATCCTTGAGCTCCACATCTTAACACGGTACCAGAATTCGGAATCTTTAAAAAATCAGTAAATTGTTGAGAAATTTTTCTCAAATCATTCGTTTCTACATCTCCTAATAATGCCTTAGCCTCATCTAAATTGGGTGTGAAAATATGAATGAATGGTAATAATTCCTTCAATGACAGAAAATTCTCTTGTATACAATCATCAGGTAATGGTTCATAAATATAAATAGCATTTGGATTAACTTGATTTAATATTTTAACAATCAGCTTACATCTTTCAATTGAACAGATTAGATGATAGGATTTACTGTTTTTTAAATCATGGTAATTTAGTATATCATCAGTTTCAATTCTTAATTTTGGTGTTAAATATTCAAATGATCGAATTCCATTATGATAAATATTCACACCACGTGTTGATAACCTATTGGGATTTTTTCTAAATATTGTTCCTGTTTTCCAAGTATCCAATTCTTGTTTTATCTCAGAAGGGAAATCTGAACCCATATCTATTATTCCTGAAATTTTATTTGTTTGAGATATTGGACTAATAATTCTTGCCCCAATGATGGCATATGTACCTGCCCCACCAATTATATTAATTTGTGGCGGTTCATCTGTATCCAAGTATCTATTTTCATCTATGATGAACATTCCCAATGTGGTTACAATTGACATGGTTTTCTGGAGGTTCACTTGAGGAGTCTGTTGATTGTAGCGAGATTACGATTTTTCTACATCTATTTTTTTATTTTTATTTTTTTTTTTATCTATTTGTATTTGGAAACAATTTCTACTGGTTTTGGATACCACCAATCTTACTGCGAAAATTATAAAAAATTTCACACGCACACACACACTATGCACTATGCAACAAAAATCTATATAAATATATGTTTAAACATTATGATCAACCACTTTTCCATCTTCATCATACTCCTTCATTATAAAAGTATAAACACAACAGATTAATCCTAAAAGTCCCAAGAGAATCCATGACACCTCTGCTACTTCAAATATTTCACTAAAAGTCATCACATAACCCCAAATCATAGGTCCCAAGAACCTGGCCAATGAGTTCAAACTTAAGGCAGCACCATTAATAAATGCACGGTGTTCAGGAGCTGAAGCTCTGTGCATTAATACCAAAACATTAGGAAATCCAGTGGAATTGGAGGCTGTCATTACACAACAGAGCCCATAAAGAAGTGTCTTGGTTAACCATGGTGGATTGGACGAATTATATGCAACATGAGTAAATACTATATATGGTAAGATAGGGTATGCGATTGGGAAAATTAATTGGGAGGCTCTCAATGTGGAAATTGTTCGAAAGTATCTATCCAGTATAGGGAAAAGAAACATAACTGATAAGGTTCCAACAATTCCCGTGAATGATAAAAGTTTACCTATACTATCACTTGTGTAACCAAATCCTCCTACTAATTTGAAGGGAAATACCAGTCTTTCGGGTTGTAATTGTCCTGCAAGCATCACTGGTAAAAATTCTGAATACACAACTGTATGAAATGACAATAAGAAATTCACCATAATAGTTTGCACAACTGGTGGAGTAAAAATATCCCGTGAAAACGATTGTTCAATGTTTGTCGTAATTATTGAATTGGACGTTGTTGTACGTGATAACATCGGACCCAACTGAGCAGATGAATATCTTCGAACAATTGCATCTGAATACCTTCTTGGAATGGGGCTAATAAATGTTTCGTCATCACTATCATCACTATCGTCAACAGCGTCACCATTATCGTCATCATTCCCAGTAGAATTATAAAATGGTTGTGGATTCGTAATCATGGCACTGTTTTCTTCATTCAGATCGAGATCACTTTCTAATAAAGATGCAGTTTCATCTGTAATCAATGGTTCTTGTTCACTTTCCTGTGGTACATCAACGATTTTCTTTTTATTCCAAGATCTTACTGGAACATCGAATCCGAGTCTTCTTAATATAAAATCGCCAATTTCTAACCCATGGTCCTTCTTCTTTCTCATTCTATGATGGGTTTCCTCAAGAAATAAAAAGCCCATAATAGCACTAAACATCAAAATACCAGCAATGACAATATTTGACAATGCATAAGGATATTTATCCATAAACCTATTATAAAAATCATATTTTGATCCGACAGTCTCAACGGTTGTCATGAAAAATCTTTCAATAGTCAGGGGTGTTGTCGATCTCGTTTTAGGTCTTGTTAAATACTTCGAACCTCCAATTATTGGTCCAATAACTGCCCCAAAATTCCAAAATAATGGTAAGGTACTAAATGCAATTGATTGATGGTTTTTATTTGTAGCTATTTCACCTATAGTAGTTCTCAACACTGCAATATTACCATTAAGACATCCCATTAGAGATCTGGCAAGTATGGCTACCCAGAAATTTGGTGAGAACCCAAACACAATCATCGAAAAGGCTGTTCCTGCTAATCCACACAATAAAATTGGTTTCCTGCCATATTTATCTGATGCTTTACCCCATTGAACACAACATAAGAATTGAGCAAATGCAAATGAAGCAGAAAGATAACCAGAGTATTTGGCTATATCAGCATCTGTAGGTGCAATATTGAAATCACGAATCATAAAATAGACGTATGGGAATAATGAAGTGAATGCTATCGGTTCTGAAAAACGAATACATATAATAACAATTATTTGCCAAACAGGGAACCCCTTCATCTGTTCCTTAAACGTTAGTCTTTTCGTTCCACGACTTGTCATGATCTTTAGTTTTGATTTCGGTATTGGTGTTGATTTGTAAAAGAAAAGAAAGAAAAAGGTAAGAAAAACAAACAGAAAAGAAAAGAAAAAAAAAAATTCAGATTAGGAGATTGATGTTATTTTATAATTGCAGATCCTTACAAACACAAAAAAAAAAAGATTAAGAATACTGTAATCGGTGCAAACCTTAAAACAAGACAAACTTCCAATCAAAAATTGATAATGGTTCCCTTTAACCTAAAAGTTATTTATACCCAGTTGATCATATACAGTGATACAAGTATAGTCTTTATGATTATAGTACGATGTTGTGTATTTCAGGTCTAGACAATATGGCTTTACAGACAAAATTGTTAGACGACAATGTTGTTGAAAATTTTTTAATTCCGTTAATCACGGAATTAATTCGCGCAATTTATTTATTTATTTATTTTTTTTTTTTTTTCTATTAAATGTGGAGCCTAACAAATTTTACACCTGTTTCGCAGTACTGTATTGTACAGTCTTTTTACTTTTTTTTCGTACTAATGGTCATAATTATTCATACTAGTGCGACAAAATTATTCATATTAGTAGACAGAAATATTTCATACTAATCTGGTCATAATTTTTCGTACCACTTATAGAAAATTATTCAAACCAAGCGAGACAAAAATATTCGTACTCCTCCAAACAAAATCATTCATACTAAGGCGGACAAAATTATTCATACTAATGCACCCAAAAAATCCATACCAAGGCGGACAAAATAATCCATACCATCTTCAATCAATATTTCATACTATAGGGGGTAAAATTATTAATACCTCGTGACCAATTTTATTCATACCACATGGCCAGCTATATTTCATACCAAAAATATAATAATTTATTCATACTACGTGTGACCTAAGGCCATTATTTGTATATGATAATGCATATGATTATATAATCATTCGCACAAATATTAGTCAGCAAATAATATCCCTTTAAAGGCGGACACCCCAAATTGTTGAGCTATAAATACCTCTCCCTTCCAATAAAATTATTAAACGCTATATATATTTTCTTCTTTCTATATGATATTGAATAATATAGAAATCAAAGTTAGTAATATCACCAATAAGTATGGATTTTAGACTGCAGAGACTCGCCGATGGCTATATTGATTCCCTTGGAAATCGTTTTGAGTTCAATGAAAAAGAACGCATGACATTGGAAAGTGAATTGGCACCATTAGAAGCGTGTTTTAGTTTTAGTGATTACCAAAAAATCATTAACCCAACAGTTGTTGAGATGGAGGATGTAGAATTGAGCAACAATGATTATATTGACGTAGACTCTGAAGACATGGATACCAGTAAGCCTAGCAAAAACTATAGAGGAGAGTACAATCGTTACTCTGAATCACAGAAACAACGGTTTTGGCAAATGGTTGCTGAAGAAGGTTGTTCATCCTATAAAGCAGCGTTATATAACGATATCAAGTTACAAACTGCTTATACTTGGAAGAAGAACTGGAACCGTAGAGTTATTCAAGAACAAAATGGAATCTATCACACACCTAAAAGCGTGGACGTAAATCTCTTCTTACTGATGAGCATAGAGAGTTCTTGAAGAAGTTAGTAAATGAAGATGCAACTGTGACATTGGAATTCTTGTTAGAGAAGCTCAGGGACGCTTTTGACGATGCCAAAGCAAGTGCTTCGACTATATACAACTACATCACCAAGGTGTGTAAGTTCAGTCTTAAGAGAATCTCTAAATGGGCAATGAGAAGAGGTCTGGATGAAGTCAAAGAGCAGAGATATGAATGGGCTAAAGAATACCAAGACAAACTTGACTTCAATAAGAATTGTGTTTTCATTGATGAAGCAGGATTTAACATTAGTATGAGAAGAGAGTATGGCTGGTCGGCTGTAGGAGAAAAAGCAGTCATCAAAGTACCAGTCACTAGAGGTGTGAATGTGTCTTTCCTTGGTGCAGTGTGTGCAAAAGGTTGTATTGAATTGATGGTTAGAAACCCAGCAACGATTGCAGCTAATAAGAAGAGAAAAATCGATACAGATACTGCTGTTTCGGAGTCTGGTGGTAGAGGTACTACAGCTAACCATATATTTACTTTTGTTAAATCTGTTATTCATCAGATCACTAACAGTAATGAACTTAAAGAAATGAAGTATTTAGTTCTTGACAATGCATCTGTTCATAAGCGTAGAGATCTTCAGTTGTTGGTTGCGCTGAGTGGATTAGAATTAGTCTTCTTGCCACCATACTCACCAGGATTGAATGCTATAGAAGAGTTCTGGTCAGTTTGTAAATCTAAAGTGAAGAGATCAGCTTTGAGCAGAAAAGAACAGTTGACACCAAAGGTTATGGATGCTACCAGTAGAGTTTCCATTGAAAGCTATGATGGATTCTGTAGACATGCAAATGATCATATTCAACTTTGTTTGGATAAACAGGAATTCTAAATTCACTACGACAATCAAATTGTTACACTTATATATATAAAAACTCCAAAAAAAAATCATTAAAATTAAAAAAATTGCATAAAAAAGATGTATCTAAAACATATAAACTGATTAAAAAAAAGATAAAAATATAAAACTGATAAAAAAACTTGAAAAGCCAAAACTTTAAAAATATCAAATTATTAACTTACTTGAATATGAATTTAGACTAAGAGAGGGATAATTGTTTTCCATCATAGGCAATGAATTTTAATTATTGTATAAATGAAATAGCAAACTAGTGTGAATTATTTGTTGCTGATTAGTATGAATATTTTTGGTCACGAGGTCTGAATAAAAGTTCCGAGATAGTATGAAATTTTCTCTGGGTTTAGTATGAATGTTTTTATCCACGTGGTATGGATTATTTTGTCCGCCTTGGTATGAATAATTAAAGGTGATCAGTATGAATAGTTTTGTCCGCCTTAGTATGAAGGTTTCCAGCTTGAGCGGTATGAATAATTTTGTCACTCATGGTTTGAACAAATTGTGCGAATTAGTATGAATAATTTTGTCTGCTGAGGTCTGAACATTTCAGATAAATTAGTACGAATAATTTTGTCGCGGAGGTACGAAAATTAATTTGCGTTGGTATGAATAAAAAATAAAAAGACTGTATATAGTAACAAATCTCCAACAAAAATGAGAAGATCATTAAATTAGTGTGGCTTCAAATATAAAAAGCTAGCACGATGAGTCAGAGCTTTGTTCTAAAAGTCACATGAGTCTTATAGTGTCGCATCGGGTCGGGATTTTATTTTTTTTAATTAGTATCATTTTATAAACCGGTCCGAATGTTTTTCTAATTTGTTCAAAGACCAAGTCTCATTCTTCATATAAGCTCAATAACTTTCAAACTGTGTACTAATTAATTACTTATAGTTTACGGCAAACTGATAAATTATACGGCATACCAATATAAGCTGCTGTTTGGCATATAACAATCTGACAATCATTCTAACTTGGATATTTCAGAAAAATTTGTATATTTATGATGTTGTTCAAATTAAAATCAGCATGATAAGATCTTCAAAAGCAAGTACTTTATAGCCAGTTTGAGTTGATTCCAACCCAGCTAGAGCCAAAAATGATATTTGTAAGCCCACTTGGCCAAGTGGCTACGGCACTCCACTCGTACTATAATATATGTGATGGAGCGATCGTCGGTTCGATTCCGACAGTGGGCAAATAGTTTTTTGGTTTTTTTTTTTTAAAGTATTTATTACAATAGAATAAAAAGAAAAACTTAATCGAATTCATTGTTTTTGGTGTTAGTTATTTAAATATAATACTATAGAACTAATTATTTCGCAGCTGCAGCAGGTGGGGGAGGTGGTGGTGGTGTACTACTGTCTGGTGAGGATCTACTTGGTTTTGTAGTCACATCTAATTTTTTTGATTTTTCCAATTCTTCATTCATATAATCATCTAAACTTTCAACTCCTGATTTGTCAACAATATGTTTCTTTTTTCTAGCAGATCCTCGTGGAGGTGGTGGTACAGTTCCAACAGTTGGAGGTGGAGGGGCAGTATTGATATAATTTTCTTGTGGGGTTTCTGAAGCAGGGGGTATATAGGCAGAATGTTGAGGAGGTAAAGTTTGTTGAGGTTGGAATCCCACACTTTCGTTGCTTTCGAAAAGAACATCATCAACTATTGAATTGCTATCAAATTTTCCAACAACTTCAGGGATCCTATGCAATAAACCATAACCGACATCACAACCAAGAATACCCTTGTTTTGTCCTGTACCCCAACTGCGTGAAAGATTCACCGTGACTGGTCTTAATATATCATAATCGTGATTATACACATAAAGTGTAATTGGAACATTGTCTTCGTTGGAAGTAGAATAATGATAATTATAATAATTCAATACTGTTTTTGACAACAATGATTCTCCACCAATTGCCAATAACCCCTTGCCATTGATATCAGTAGGAAAAGCTGAATCACATCCAATTATATAATCGGAATAAGGTACCAATTGAGACATAAACGCAGGAGATCCTTGATGGGTATTTAAAATTCTCCATACATATGTTGCAGTATTCAAATGTTGTGATTCTAAGGTAAGACCCAATTGTTTAAAATTATTAACAAATAATTTGTGCACTGCTTGATCTTCATTGGTGGAAGTTTGATCTTCCGAATTTCCGCTAGCTTCGAATTTGGTCAATGGCAAACTAATTTGACGAATGACACCACCTTTTGCACTCCAGACATCTACAACAAGATCTTGTTCATGTTTAGCTAAAGTATTTATTTCTTGCATGAGTAATTCGAAATTAATAGCAGCACCCTGTTGTGAAGTTGCATTCCCACCATAATTGATTGTACCATCCTCGTTAATTGAGTACGAGTAATTAGATAATTGTGGATAACGCATTGGCAATTCATGATTGTTGATTCTGATAATGTAATCGAACCATGATTCAAAACCTTTCTCATGAGCAGTGGAATGTGGTACGACATTTAAAACTCGAAGGGCATACCCTTTGTTATTTATTTCAATGGCATTTTTAAAATATGAATCTTTAACATTGGAATCAGGGGATGAATTCCCTTCTAATCTATCAACAAGTTTTTTCGCAAATGAAAACATTGGTTGAATCAAGGTTGAGTGTTTGTTTTTGTTGTAAACTGTATTTGCTAATACAAACCTGTTCAGTTATTTTTTTTTTTTTTTTTGTTTTCTCCTCTAAAGATTTGGGTGAAAGAAAAATATAAGCCAAAACAAATGAATAGACAACAAATTGAGTTGAACACGCATGAACTATAGATCACTACTCACCAACAATAGAGTAAACGACCTTTTTTTTTTTTTTAGAGTGTTATAATGGAGATATTAATAATTAAAGTATATTACAAAAATGAAATTCTAAACTAAAAAAATGAAATGAAATAATAAACGAATCAGCAAGAAATCTACAAACTGTTATAAATACCAGAGAAAGCCAAACTCCAGGTTCTACTTTGACCATTGTCCAAGTAATTATCTGACCAGCTATCAGATGCAAAGAATTCATAACTTGATTGTGGATCAATAAATGCTTGATTGAGTTTTAATATTCCCAACCATCCATCAGTGACATTATCAATAAAAGATTCAACTTGATCATCCCATTCTTCTTGAACATAAGATGGAATTCTTGCCAATGCAGTTGATGGTGTAATTGGAAGCATATGGATACCATGGACATATTGAGGATATTCATCTGGAGCACCAAAGAAGGTAGTATAATCAATCTTATTTTCAAAGAAAATACCAGAAACTTTGTTTGGTAAAATTTCCAGAGGTTCAACGGTGTTATCACTCTTGTAATAAAAGTAGTCATTATAAGAACGAATCATAATAGCGAGCATTAAACCACCTCTAGCTTCCAATGATTGATCACCAATTACTTTACCCCATAATTTAAGAGCAGAAGCATGATGCAATGATTCGGAACTTGATTCAATATTTTTGTAAGTTTCGAAAACACCAGTGGCCCAAGAGTGACCAGAATACCAATCAAACATTCTTGACACTGGGAAATAAGTATCATCAGTGGAAGGATTAGATGTATCTCTTACCAAAGAATTAACCCAATCTTTGTTATCTTCAGCCCAAGTACCATTCAACTTTTGGTCAACATAACCAACGACTGCAGCAGCGTGGATAAAGTAACCATAGTGGAAGTCGTGATCATTATAGTAAGCAGCACCATAATCAGCACCAGTATCACCATTTTGGGCTGAAGTAGAAGTAACACCACCAAACTTAGTATCATACATCAATGGATAGTATTGTTCATTATTAAGGAAAACATCAAAGGCTTCTTTCATTGCTTCTAATGCATCTTTTGTAACATCTTCATCTTGAAGAATTTCACTAACAACCAACAAAATTTGAGCATATTTATCAATTACCTTTCCAGAGAAGTAGTTTGAATCCATATTGGCAACACTACTCTTGATATCGACTGCCAATTCGCTATTTGCAGAACTAGCCAACAATGTTAACTGTTCTTGGGTGTAAGTTAATGCACCACTTAAACTTGGTAACCATGGTAAAAATTCGACATCATAATTTATCGTGTCACTGAAAACCAACTCATCTGTCAAGAAACCTGTCATATTACCTTTGGTTGTAGATGGAACAGTGATAGCAGTAGCAGCACCAAGAACATCATCGGTCAAAGCACCCAAATGATGAGGCAATGCAAAAATGAATGGCTTACCAGAGGATGAAGTACCTGTAGTTTCATAAGCAATCTTGTAATTAGCAGCCGTATCACAAACAACATTACCCAGAACAGCAGCAGAAGTGACATAAATACCTGCAGCAGCATCATAATACGCATCTTGGGTGCTATCATCTGGAGCAATAGCAACTTGGATAATTAATCCATCAACAGAAGTAGAACCTTCAATGTTGTAGAAGTCTTGGACTTCCAATGTAAAATCGACACTATCTGTTGGTAAAGTGATGTAGATTAACCATTCAATGTCATTCAATAAAGTGGCACGATATTTTATAACATTTGATAACAAAGCATCTGAACTTTCCAAAGTCAATTCCTTGAAACCATATAAGGAGTTTAACAATGGAGTCAAGTCACCGTTATAAATAGCAGTAGCAAAACCCATACCTTGAACCAAAGGAATATCCAAATAATTAATTTCATCACTAGAGGAGGCAGCTAAAGTTACCAAAACAGACATGTCTTTCATGTCAGTAACTCTCATGTCCATAGCGTCGTCACTAAATGAAGTAGCAGAAAAGATTATTTCACCATTATTAGTTGGATCATAATAGTAGGATGAAACGCCAGGATTATTTGTATTCTGAGATCCAAAAACTCTTTGGTTCAAATTAATATGTTGAACACCAAACCCGTAGTAAGTTGATTTACTCCAGTAAAGAGCATAAGGTAAAGGATAAACCATAAGATCTTGATCATAGATAGCTAAATTAGTGTAAAACTTATTGGTTCCAATAGGTTGACCGTTGTTGTTAACTCCGGAAGGAATAGTTAACGGAATTTGATTTCTAGTAAAAACAGATGGTGGAGCACTGGTATCAACTGCACTAAATAAATCACCAGAATAACAGACTCTTGTTTCAACAGCAGGTTCTTCAGTTTCTTGAGAAGAGGTAGTTGTTTCAGATTCACTTGATTCTGCAGAAGTGGAAGAAGCAGTAGATTCTTCTGATGATTCAACTGAAGATAATGATGATTCAGTTAAAGAAGACGATTGTATCTCGGACAAGGAAGTAGAAACTAATGATGACTCGGAATTGGCAATTGTCGAGCTGGATATTTGACTGGTTGAGTTTAAATAACCAGAAGCAGATGAAAATCTTGCAGTACTTAATGATGATTGGGAAAAGGAAGATGGATCGACAGCTGTAGTTTCTGGAATTATGGTGATATGAGTTAATGTTGATAATGATACACTAGTGAAAGTAGAACCTTGACTATCAGTTGTTTCGATTAAGGAAGAAATAACTCTGGTTGAGGTAATCACAGAGTGACCAGATGATCCAGTGGTACCAGTAGATGAGTTGGAGGTTTTGGTTACAGTAGATTTATTAGCAATAGTGACTGGGCCAGTGATAGAAGATGTGTCAATGGAAACAGTTTTACTAGAACTAACAACCGATTGTGAACTGACTGGATTTTCAATTGTAGTGGATAAAACAATAGCTGATGTTGAAGGACTGAAAGTTGATGTTGGCAAAGTTGTGGCACTATAAACTGTTGATGTGGTAGTTTCAGCTGTTTTTACACTTGTGGTTTGGAATGAAACATCATTGGTTTCCAAAGCTTCAATATAACTGGTATATGTTTGTGGAATAGCAATGACAGATGTGTAAGTGCTAGTTTCGCACCCATTTTTCTGACAAATGGTAGTGTGTACAACAGAAGTTGTGGTTTGTGAACGAGTATATACTATATTCTGAACCAGTTTAATGGTGGATTTTACCACATTGTTATTGTTGTTATTATTATTGTTATTGTTATTGTTGCTGTTGCTTTTTGTGGATGAAATACTTGTTGATGATTGTAAGTAGTTCTGTTGATTAGATTGTTGAACTCCTTGTTGATTCTGATAACTTTGAGCTTCACCATCTTGAGTTTTAGGCTCATAAAGTATAACAATTGGTATACCTGTAGTTAAACCTTCAGGATTATTTGGTAAAATTTTCTTTGCATAATTTTCTAGACATTGATTGCTTTCGTATACGGTTTTAGTAACAGTAACTGCATCTTGAGCTTCAGTGAGAGCTTTGGTAGCTAGTATTGCACTCACTAGAATAGATTTCCAAAACATAATTGTATTTGTATAGAAGATAACGATAGGTTGGTATTCGATAGTGACAAATATTTAACCAAAAATTTAAAAAAGAAAGAAATAAATTATAAATCCAATTAAAATGCAAGATCCACCGTGAATATTTATACTACAAACTATATGCACCATATCCATGAATTAAAATATATTGACATGTTTTTTATTTTTTTTTTTTTTTTGCAAGCACTGAAACCAAGGCTTAATGACAGAAAATCGTAGTCCTGGTTAATGGTTTAGTACTATTAGTCAAGAAAACGAAAATAAAATACACGATACAAGAAATAACAAATAGTCACAGAGATAAAATACAAGTAAACTTAAGAATTTTATCAAATGTATCGCTGGATCGTCCATTTTGGGTAACCTCTATACCTTATTGGATCAAAGTTGTAATAACTTTAACTATATTGTGTTCTTTATAAGATTATTTTTTTTAAAGCCTTTAGATCTAAAAAATTTTTAAAAAAAATACCGTATGGTGCACGTCTTTGTTTGCAGTAATTGGAATGTTACCAAATGCAATGAACACAAAAACATTTTTTTTTTTTTCTAAAGAAATTAAGCGTGTTTACCCACAATAGTCCAGCATTAATTACTTCGTAAACAATACATTGCAGTGTAATTATAATACACGAGCTGAGAAATCAATAATCGTCAATTTTTTTTTTTTTTTTAAAGTTAAACATCAATTGATTCAACCAGCTCAGTATTTTAAGCCTTCACATAAATAAAACTACGAAATAAAGTGCAATTACACGTTAAGGTTGTAATATTCATTTATTATTTCTCTATTTTATTTTTATATTAGAAGTTGAATAACATTCCATACATTTACCTACAGTGATCTTATTATTCCTAAAATAATAATATATCTTTAATTTTAAATTATGTTCACCGGTATCCCGACTGAGTTTGTCTTATATTTAGAATAATGAACTACATAGAAAACACAAATCAACGTACGTGAATAATTAGAAATGTGGGAAAATTTTCTAAAGCTCCATTTATTTGCCTGACGAGAATCAAATCAAATCAAATCAAAAAAAAAGACAGCATTTCTCATCAGCTTTATCGGTTAAGTAAGTATCGTATATCTCAAATCAACTCACGTCATCAATTATAAAAATGAAATCAAGCTTATTCACACGTTAAGAAATATCTCATCATCGCATAAAAAGTGATGATGTAATATGCAAGATTTTCCTGTTTGGATGGCTGGCTCTGCTGGCTTGCTGATTTTCAAATCTGAGGAAGACAAAAAAGAAAAACGCGAAACTTTGTCTGTTACTATGTACTATTTTTTTTTTTTTTTATGTGAACGATCTTTTTGAAAATAATTACACAAAATCATGTTTGTTCAGTATATACCGGAAAATTAAAATTCTCAAGAAAGAAAAAAAAAATTTACAAGTGTCGATAAGATTATGAGTGATTTGACTGATAATGGTTAAAACTGTATTCCATTTGTGTATAAACAACCATTGGTACATGGATATGTCAAACTTTTATTTCAGTCTCTTTCTTGTATTAGATACCCAATAGAACAGTTAATGAAATTCAAGAAAGTCAATTGTTGCGCTGAGTATATATTGCCTTTCGGTATGGGACGATTTGTCTTTTTATGTGCAGGTAGCTCGGGATAATCAGTAGTTTTTCCCCGGATAATAGTACCCGCTAAGTTGACTTTGACTTTGGATTCTCTGACCTTTTTTTTTTTTTTTTCGTCAAATATAAAGTACAGTATATCACCTGATATAATTCATTACTTTCTTATTTGCTTATATCACTATTCGAATATTATTCAATGACACTGATTGTTGTATTAGGAGCAGGGGTTATCGGTTTGACAACTGCCTTGGAATTAAAACGTTGGAATCCAACATTAGACATCACTATTGCCGCTCATCATTGGCCAGGGGATATGGATCCTTCCTATACTTCTCCTTATGCTGGGGCCAATTGGCAATCATTTGCTACACCTGAAGAAAAAGAATTGCAAGAAATTGACAAACCAGGTTACAAAAAGTTTTTACAACTTGCTGAGTCTGACCCGAGGGCAGGTGTATGGACTACTGAGAATCTTTCTTACTATACTGATTATGAAATCTCCTCGAAGAAAGGTAACTTCAAGGAAATCATTCCTTGGTATAGGGATTTCGTTGATGATTTTAAGATCATTGATAGTCTGAAATTACCAGCTGGAATTTCTTTTGGTCATAGTTTCAAAGGATTAGTGATTTCAGTTCCAACCTACTTGAAGTATCTCGTTCAACAAAACAAGGAGATTGGTAACAAGATCAAAAAAATCCCTATCATCTACAATATTGATAAGGTAAGAGATTTCCATCATTCGGGTAAGAAGGCGGATTATGTCATCAATGCTACTGGTTTAAGCGCAACCACAATCAAAGGTGTTGAAGATGACAAGCTTACATTCCCAGTCAGAGGACAAGTCTTGCTTCTTAAGAATAATGCAAGAATTCAATACCATGTTCACGGATTCCCAGGTTTTCCAAACGAATTGCTTTACATTATGCCAAGAAAGGAAGGTGGTACTATCGTTGGTGGATGTTTTCTTCCAAATGAAAGAAAAACTGCTGAAGATAAAGAGTTGACTGAAAGAATTATCAGAAGAGCTCTTAAGTATGCTCCAGAATTGATTGATCCAACTTTCAAGAATAACCCACTGAAGATCGAAATTGCTCAGGTAAATGTTGGTTTCAGACCATTTAGAGAAGATGGCGCAAGAGTTGAATTGGATAAGAAACGCAAATGGTTAATTCACAATTATGGTGCTGGTGGTGGTGGTTATCAAGGAAGTTTTGGATTGGCCGATAAAGTCATTGATATAGTTAAAGCTGAATTATCTAAAGGCAAAGCCAAATTATAGGTATAGTTTATAATTATACAAATATATTCTTCATATGATACATAAATATATGCTTCTTTCATCTACACAAGAATGCAAGAAATATATCAAACAATTTCTTACCTCCCTTTTTAGCGTACTCCTTTCTATGTTCACTATCAAAATGTTCGTTGACATATTGTTGAGTCTTGTTTGCATTTGGTGAAATCGGTGTAGGTTTATCTGAGTATGTATGAGTTTCAACATGAAGATCAGTTGAATAACCAGCTTGTAGAGGGAAAACACCGGTGTTTTGTGGTTCTTGTGGTGGGACCTTCATCTTTTTTTTTAATTTATTACCAATTCAGCAGAATTTCAATAAACAGATTTATTGATTCTTTTTAAAAAATTTGCTTTTGGCTAAATTTTTAGATAAGTTTGCTTCTATCTGAAATTGATTGCTAGTAGTGTGAAAAAGTAGACGGCTTGACTGAAATTATGGTCGTGTACTTGTCTAAATAATAGTTGTCGGTGATGAAATGAAAAATCTCCTTAATATTATACAAAAACTCCCGAAAATCGTACCAGAATTTCCATTGTTCAATAATTTATCATAATTTTACTATTCTAACTAGTACACATTCATGGAAAGTCTATAGTGCGTAAGTGGGAAGAACTGTGAATCACATAACCAATGATTATTTGGTGTTCTTATTGGAACCAAACAAAAAGTTAATGTGAGAATTATTATACAGTGGAAAGCGAGAGAAAAGAAAAAAAAAAAATTTTCATTTCGTTTGTACCAATCAAAGTGATACCCCATTCATCTTGTTCAAAAACTCCTGAAACTATTAATAACACTTACAAATGAGAGCATCTCAAGTATTAAGTTTTCAATCTACAGTATCAAGCTCGTTGAGAAGACCTTGGCAAACATTTAGAGATGGTACATTATTTTATGGTCAATTGAAAACTGGTACTAAAAGACATCCAGTAACTACCAAGCAAGGTAATAAAGATTTTTATAAAGGTACTCGTTCTTCTGGTATAGGTAGTTTAGATTCAAGAGGAAGATATCATGTCAACTGGAATAAAGTAAGAACATATGTTGTTCCGGAAGGTTTACACAAGACTGAGTTGAATGCATTAGTTTCACCTAAATCACCACAATTCCAACAAAAGGTCATAGGATATAGTGATCAGTTCAAAAGTCCTGAATTAGCCTTCCACAATGCAAAGAGTTTTATTGAATTTGGTCCTAATTATAGTGAGGTAGACTTGGAAGCTGAAGGATATATACATAAATTTATTCATCCAGATGTTTTAGAAGCGGAACAGAAAGAAAACTTAGCAGAAGGTGTCAAAACCCAAGAATAGGTGAGTATTATAAGGGTTATATATTTGAAATAATTGTAAATAGTCACATGTAGAATATAAAAATAGTTTGTTCGACGTTGTTGAATTTGCCATACATTTTATAGTAGGGACGCACTAATTTGATCCATTTTCATAACCTTCATCTGAACTTACGCGTATAGATAATTTTTTGGCCATAATTTTTTCTTTATTTTTTTTTTTTTTTTTTTTTTTTCAAATTCAACCTAGAATTGATACCATTTATCAAGAGATCTATCACATCAAAAATGTCTCAACCTGAAACAGTAGAGAAGGTTAATGAATCAGTAGAATCGGAAGTACAACCACAATCACACACAGAATCTACTTTGTCTGAAGACAATGCGATCTCAGCACCAACTGATGATCTAACAGAACCAGAACTAGAATCACAACAACAAATACAAGAGGAATCACAACAACAAATGAAACCACAACAGCCAGTCAACTCCGAGTCTAATAACAGAGATGAAGAATCCCAAAATAATCTTACGTTGCCAATTGCCAAAATCAAGAGAATTTTCAAAATGGACCAGGATTATGCTGGTGCCTCTTCAAGTGCTGTATATACTGCTGGCTTAGCTACAGAATTGTTTGTACAATATTTTGCTGAACAAGCTAGTTTATTAGCAAAGATGGAAAAGCGTAAGAAAATCCAATACAAAGATTTTGCTAATGCAGTTTCTGCTCATGATTCATTAAATTTCTTGAGTGATACGGTTCCAAAAACTCAATCCATCGGAGAATTGGTCCAACAGAAAAAGGTTCATGTAAAGGAATCATCCACTAAAGTAAATAAACCTTCAAGTTCTGGTGTTTCTAAAGATACTACCGTAACAGAAGTATCTTCTACTAGTATTCATCCAAAAGATATCCTACCAAAGGGACAACAAACATTGAATTTTCCTATTGCTAATTCAAGTACAATAAAAAAATCAGAAGGAACTCAAAAAAATTCCATTCTTGATTTGGTAACTAGAGATGATGACGAAACAGATGCTGATCAGGATGTAGTAATGAGGGACTAGTAATTGTAGTATATATAAGAATAAAAACAAAACTTAATAAGACTTTGTCTGAAGAACTTCCAAAATACCTTTGGTATCTAGTGAAAGCTCAACATCTGTAGGTATATTTAATCCATAGCACACCTTTATAATATTGAATCGAAGAAGGTCAGGTATCATTCTTTCATAATTCTGTACACCAATAATCAAAAACTTCACTAAGGCATTTTTCAACGCTGGATATACCCTGAATACATGTAGTGCTTTCTTTGATACAACGAGTTGTTTTGTATGGTGATTTATTTCATTGAATTTTTCAGAGTTTATCAATTCTGTATGTTTGGACATGAATTCCCATGCATCTTGAAATTTCTTATTAAAGAAAAAATCGTTTCTTCGTCTGTCTTCTTCTAAAATATCAGTGACGAGTTGAAATGTATTGGTCATTATTTGTATTTCCTCCAAAGAATATTCCTGATTAGACAATATGCTAGTAGACAATGATTTGGATCCAGTTACTAATGTAAGTAGAACTGGCCAGTTGGTAGCAAGCACCGGAAGAATATCTTTATAATTCGTACAAAGCAATGGAAAAATGGATATTAATGTTTTGATTATTTGTGCTTTTAAGGAATATGAAGGTTGAGAAATTAACGTAAACCCGTAGTTAAAAATACGTTTCAAGATTTCATACACATCTTTGGGAATTGGTGATGTCCAAGGCTCTTGCTCTGGTTCTATATCATCATTGTCAAGAGGTTGTTTCTCATCCTCATCCTCATCATCAGAGTCTTTATCCATCTCGGAAAACGGTAAATCTTGTTTTCTCGTAAAGTACTCTTTGTTTCGGTCATATTCTTCTATTTCTTCAACTTCTTTGTTAGATTTGTTAATCAATGATAATAATTGTTCCTTGCTTGTCATACCCCATGGTTTATACAAAGAATTATTTGTTGCTTCATCATTGTTTGACTCAATTGTTAGTGAGTTGGTGTATGAAGACTTTATTTGTTCAATTAAGGATTCAAAAACAATAAAGAAACTTTCAACAAGTTTGTTATACCCATGGTACGAGTCTAAAATAACAAACATATCTGTGAGTACATCATGTAATTGATTCGATTTTAATAATTGAATACCTGCAACTTTGATAATGATTAACATAATACCTGGTAATGTTGGTGTTAAGTTACTTGCAACTGACAATTGCAAACTTATATTATCGATAAGATAATCCAGGTTATCAGAAATCAAGTTTACTATCGAACCATCGTAATATGTGTCCAATATAACTTTCACTGTCGATTGAGCCTGAGATTGGATTTGGGGGACATTGTTATATGTCAATGCTTGAAATATAACTAGCAAATAATCCATCAAAAAGTTCGATCTGAATTGATCTAGTGGAATAGTACCTGTCACTGTCTGAATAGCCATTAGTGCTGATGCGTATGCCAACGAACTAGATACCAGAAGGTTATCTTGTTGAGATTGGCTTGCATCATCCATTAACTCTTCAGCTTTTGATAATAATAAATAGGTATTTTCGTGTTCGCCATCAATATTCATATCATTGTCATCAACATCATCATTAACATCATCAACATCATCAGCATCTAATGCCAAAAAGTCATTTGGATCAAAATTACTAGTTTTCAATTGGTTGTTATGAACATAGTTGCAAGCAATCCAAAGGGATATGCTTTTGCTGGTTAGATCGTCAGTTGACGTTTCTAAAATTGTCTCTAGATCATTTGTGAACGAGCTCTCATCCAGTCTGTATTTCATATTCGATAAAAATTGAATAAAACTCCTTAATTTGTTCTCCAACATGGGTACTGTAACTCCAACCAATGGACTCTTAGAAGTTGCTCTAATTTCTGTAGAGCTCCAATCTCGTGCAATCGCTTTCAAATTATGGATATACGACGAGTTACTTGAATTGGTGCTATCTTGTCGAACAATATTCTTTGTATTAACAAAGTCGGGTAATTCGATTGAATCTAACGTATTCAGTGACAAGGATGTCCCAAGAAGTGTGGCCGCACCTGGAGCTTTTGGAGCCCTGGAGTTTTCAAACTTGAAGCTATCAACCATATATTCATGCAACAAAGCCAAACACCTTTGTTTTAACATATCCAAATCATTGAATTCTGGATTTATTTTTCTGGATAATTCCAATAGGAGACTAAAATTAAACTCAATAGCAGCAATATTCATGGATATCTTCTCCTCGTCTGTTGAAAAGATTATGGTTGAAAGCTTATTGTCCACTAAAACAGATAGTTTTGTCTTTACAATTTCATATAACACGGCTTCTTTATCGGCATGATTCTCGATTGTCATAAAATACAAGTTACTCAAGTAGACAATCTGACTACCTCCATCTTGATTATTATATGATGTCACTGATGCAAGTATTGAAATGATGTCAATACTCAACGATGCAAATTCATGGTGCAACGCAACAAAACAGTTCTTTGTAATAGATTCCACAAATCGTAAAATTTCGTCAGCCAACTCCTCTCTTGTTTGTAAACGCTGTTTGTTTCTTGAGCCAAGTAAGATTGTTTTAAAGAAAATCATCAACGACAATTTCAACTGTTTGGAAGTTGCCTTCACCCAAGATGAAGTTCTTTGACCGTTTTCAGAGATGGTTATATCTGAGATAGACGCATTGTCATCCAAAGTCTTTGTATCATCATCCCAATTTAGATGTATCTCAGAAATATCTTCAACTCCATGGGCGGTGTTTAGTTCGGCACCCAAATCTTTGTCATTGAAGGATGCACAAATTAAGCTCGATAATAATCTCAATGATTGGATAATGACTTGGAAGTTTAAATTCGGATTTAGCGATGTAAAGTTTGTCACCGCAGATACTATACCGGGAAGAATCACTGCTTGTTGATCGTTGTCTAGGCAACTTTTCAACTTTGAAATAACATTTAAAGCTTCAAGTATAACTTCTATTGCCTCTTGTGAATCCGGTTTGGTTGAAGTTATAATGGCTAGCGCAATTGTTATGGTATTACTCATTAGCACTAATCTTCTCTGAGAATTTGTCTGGAAATATGACACATCCAACAAATCCGCAAGGCTTGTAAATGTCTTCAGCGTTGCTAATTTGAAACTCAAAGTTTTACCTGTAATCGCTAGTGGTTCATTGTTTATGTCTCCTGTAGAAAGATAAATAATCAATGGAAATATTTGATCAATCAATGCAAAGTTTACGTTAAAGCTCCACGAATACCTGGTCAAGAACGCAATGATTCCGAAAAGGTGTTGTATGATGGTATCATCCAAATTTGGTTGCTTCAATAGGTTTGACAATGGGAAGAAAATATAGTCCGCAATGTTTGGAGATAATTGATAAATATGAGGGTATTCACCAGTAGTATATTCTTTATGATGCTTCTTCATGGCATTCTCGATTGATATCAATAATGTTATCACTTTGCGTGAGTTGAAAGGATATTCCATTGCAATTTGTGACAATTCAACACATATTGGCTTCACTTTCTCAAATAGAGTCTTTGATAGTAGTCTTTCTTGTTCAATGACATTGTTGAGTGATTGACCTTGGATTGATTCCATGTTCATGAACTGATGTGGAGAAATAAGAGTATTAAGTAATACTGTTCTTTAGTTTTTGAAATCAAAGTAGAAAAAAGTCGTGTAAATCAATCATGGACTGCATCTAAACCTTTGAAAGAAGTTGGAATTTGCTTTTTTTCTGTGAAGTGTGTAAAGTGTGTGCGAGTTGTGTGAAAGGCAAAGACAGTGAAAATTTTTCACTTCGAATAAGTTGACTTTTTTTTCTCTTCTTCTTTTTCTTTTCATCTTTCACCATCAAATCGTCTTCATCAGTAATAATACCAATAAGTATGTTGAATATTATACGATATAGATTGCCCCATGGATTTAAAATAGTAACTACTACACAATGAGTCTGCTTTTTTATTTTTGTTTTTTTTTTTACCTTCCTTACTAACTGGATAGGTTGGGTATTTGGAATCAGTACATTCTTGGGTAATTCATTACGGTGGGAACATTTCTTTGTATTTTATAAATACATTGAAGAATTCCTCTTTCTGTAAAGAAATATCAGATTTAGTTAATCTAAATCGTGGAGACATACTTTACTTCAACATTGTAAAGATAGTTTCCATGAGAGTATTGACACTCCTGTACTTTTTACTGCTCATGACTCCAATGTTACATTGGACACTCATGTGGCTAATCTAATAAAAAAATAAAGATTCATTTGTTTCAAATTGTACTAACATTGCCTAGATAATTAAAAATGACTAGAACTTCCGTCTTAGCTGATGCTTTAAATGCTATTAACAATGCTGAAAAAACTGGTAAACGTCAAGTTTTGATTAGACCATCCTCCAAGGTTATTATTAAATTTTTAACTGTCATGCAAAAGCACGGTATGTATTACATTGAGGATTGATTTTGACTTTGATTCTACTTTCATATACTTTTTTTTTCTTCTTCTTCTACAATCCCCGAATTGATAACTGGATGGTTTGATCGGTGTTTTCTTCTTTATTGAAGAAACGTTCAGTCCCTTTCTGTCTTTTAAGTATTCGGGAAAACAACCTTTAGGAAATGCTTCTTACACGATGGATGACATCTTTTCGCTTGTGTCGATCGTTTACTTTTCCTGGACATTTTAAAAAGTAATATCAAGTTATTTTTTTTGATTTAAAAACAATTACTAACACCTTTTTTTTAGGTTACATTGGTGAATTTGAATACATTGATGATCACAGATCTGGTAAAATTGTTGTTCAATTAAACGGTAGATTGAACAAATGTGGTGTCATTCAACCAAGATTTAATGTTAAGATTAACGACATTGAAAGATGGACTGATAACTTGTTGCCAGCTAGACAATTTGGTTACGTTATTTTAACCACTTCTGCTGGTATTATGGACCACGAAGAAGCTAGAAGAAAGCACGTTTCTGGTAAAATTTTGGGTTTCGTTTACTAGATGTGTTCTCGTAAATTATATATATATATATATATATAAAATAGGTTATGTCTACTTTTTGCTTCTTTAACTTCTGTATATTATTGTTTAAAAGGGTTTTTATTAATAAAATAAAAGTTTTGTAAAAGTTAAATATTCGAGTAAAGTTTTGTAGCTAATGAAGATAAGTTTCGAGATACCGGTTAAAGGTGTAGAGTCTGAACAATTAATTTGTTCTGGTTTCCAATACTTAAATACTCCAGAAATCAAATATTTCGCACTGAAAGGAAAATTTTCCTTTATATTTCTTCACACACCCAAATCCCACTGACTTCACGAATCCCCCCCCATCCCCCATATTCCAAAGGATAAATGACGTTCCCTGAATCATTAAAATTCATTGGATCCACACTATCGTGGACTTTAAGAGCTGGATGTATAGCTCATCTCGTTCATGAAAACGTATATGAATTTACTGAAACCAGAGGTGAATCGATGTTACCCACATTACAGAACCAACATGATTATGTCCACGCCTTGAAAAAATACAAGTATGGCAGAAATTTAGAAATGGGAGATTGTATTGTTGCGATTAAACCTAGTGATCCAAATCATAGAATATGCAAACGTATAACGGGAATGCCAGGAGATATAATTTTAGTGGATCCATCCAGTTCGTCTGAGTTGACAAACTCGACAAATGAAATAGTGCAACATGATGGGTATAATAAATACATACGGATTCCAGATGGTCATGTTTGGTGTACTGGGGATAATCTATGTCATTCATTGGATTCACGGTCGTATGGTGTCGTGCCAATGGGACTTATAACTGGTAAGATTGTTGCTGCCAATTCAATGAATGGTAGCTTGACAAACTTGTACAACTTTAGATGGATAACAAATACAATGAAAGATGAGTGAAGGGATACAAACAACAGGAGATAAAGCTTGGTCCTTGATTCTTTATTCTTGGGTAATGTAAATCTGTGTATTTATTAATAACTATTCTTGTAAACTAAACAAAAAAAAAAACTAGATATTACTTATTGTTTGCCCAAGGCACGATTTGTAGCCAAACTTCTTAAAACGCTAACACCAAAGTAAACACATGGAATACTTAAAATAAATCCATAAAATAAAGTTGTAAATATTGATTGGCCCAAATAATACTTATAGAAGTTCAATTCAAAACCAGCAAGTGAAATCAAAAAGCTGACATTGTATAGTAATTGAGTTGTTGTGATAGTCTTGAAGGTTCTAAACAAATTGTTGACGCCAATGAAACCAAACCAAGCACCTAATAATCCAACGAATAAACCAACAGCAACACCAATAAAAGCAACTGGAATAATTTTGTTCACAGTTTTTTCATCGCCTCTGAAAATATGATGTATTTCTGGTTGAATGCCAATTCTTTCCTTTTGTTGATATTTACTAGTAGCTTGAAATTCTGGACTTGGTAAAATCTCAACTAATCTTCTTAATAAGTTGTCTTTCGACTTTGAATCGGCAATAACGATACTCAAAATCAACTTATCTTTGGACTTCAAAACATCTGGAAGTGTTGACGTTTTGATATTGGTACTGATACTGGATTTCTTAACAGTTGGAACATAATGGCTCACGATACTTTGGTCTTCAGAATCAGCCAAACTGATCCAAATTTGTTCGGGTTTTCCATCAATGTCTTTACTCTTCAAATTGATTTCGATGACATCTTTAGGAGACTCAATTGATAATTGTTTAACTTCTTGAGTGTTGATTTCTCCAAAAGTGATTTTCTTGCCATTGAGCTTAATTGTTCCAGTCAAATCAGAATATGCAAACAGGAATACAAAAAAGTTAACCAAGGCAATAAATATGTGATACTTCATGTTGATGATTGTGATGTGTGTATATCTGTGTGTACGTGGAAGTTCGACTACAAATTGGTAAATTGATTTTGTTTTGTTTGACGTGGTTGGAAATTTTTCAGCACGAAAGCCTGCGTTTTTCTATTTTTTTTTATTTTTTTTTACTTTGCCTTGCTTTGGTTTAGGAGTACAGCAGTCGATTTATTTAAGCCAAGTCTATTTGGTCAAAATACACGAACCTCGTTAAACAGAATGGTTAATCCTAGGACTCAATATTGCTCCTTCAATACCATTACCTTGCATCATATCAAATGATGCTAAATATGTTATCATGTATATTATTCCGCTGACAATCTCTATTACGAAAATTACTGGAATAAGGAATATACCTGAACTCTAGTTAGTATAAATTCGTGGTGACAAAACACAGAAACTCAATCAATCAATCATTCAAACGATAAATTACATGCAAGTGGTTACAAACATCAAGAATAACACCATTCCAAGGGAACCTAACCCAATAGCTGATATTGCAAACATTGTGATGTATGTGTAAATGATGTTAGAAAAGACATTAAGTGAATCTTCCAGTTTTGCAACAGTCGCGCGCGTTGAAATCGGACGAAGAATGAAAGCATCACGCCAAAGAAGGGGACCATCAAAAGAATAGAACGGTAATAGAAAAATTGAAAAATAAAAAAAAAAAAAAAAAAGAAAAAGGAAGAAGAACTTTGAATTCCTAATTCCAAATCTACCAGGAAGTCTTTGACTTAAGATGCAATTTTTATCTTCCAAATCGTTGTTATATATCAGAATTATATGTTTGTTGATCATTTCATTCTACTTAGTTAATGACCCAGACAGTTTATCCATGGCAGGATTTATTGTCTTGTTGGGACAAGCAATGCAAGTACCACTTATTAGATTAAGTCCAGAAAACCCAATATTAGGAATGACATCAGTTATTATTATTTCTTCAGCCCTCAGTGACTTGATTCCGTTATTGTCTGAAAATTGGTCATACTTTGAAAACTTGATTCCTATTAGATTATCCGGTTATTTTATTCTTGCAGCTTACATCTACTTTGTTCCCTCTAGTGTTGTTAGTAACAGTTTAGTGGTGACATTTGTCTTATTTGAAATATGGGGAAACTTCTTAATTTACAATAACTTGAGAGATGAAAAATTCTATCGTATGAAGAAATTTGTTGAAGAAAACAAAGAGGAAATCATTGCTGCCCATGATGAACAGATCAGAGTTGTTGAATTTGATGACTAGATCTACATGGGTGTATGGATATACTTAGATGTTGTACATATTATGATACATATATATATATATATATATATATATTAAACAAAGTTTTGTATTGACCAGTCTAAACACTCTTCTATTTCGTTGAAATCGCTAAATCCAAGCTGCAACACATTAACTCCATTAGTGTTTTTCTCAAAGTCCTCGACTGAGTTAAATTTAATGATTTTTAAATGTATAATCAAGTTTACGAAAAGTTCATTGGTAGTTAGTGTGATATTGACTATCATCATATTAGAAGTACCATTCTCTAATATCAATGAAAATTTGGAAATAGGTTTCTCAATAGATTTTTGAAAAGGGTTTAATTTTTTGGATCTGTCGGTCAAGTTGGTGAATTTATCAATGTTCAACTTTGTCTTTCTAAGCTTCTCTCCAAACTTGACTATCAATGCCTTCAAAATACTTTCCATGTTACTTAAATTCAATTCGTGTCGCATATTACCCACTAATGGACGTAAAATCAATGGGTGAGAATTACTTTGCTTCCATTTTGTCAAAGAAGTTGGAACTTTTTGCTTCAACTTGAGATTATATTTATAGTAACAGCAAAGCATGAGCTTCAAATAATTTAAAATCAATTGACATTTTTGATTGTTCAATGAAGAATATGTACTAATGTTTTGATAATAATTTTCCAATTCTTCTTCATTTGATTCGTCGTAAATAATTGATTCGACTTCTATGATAGTATTATTAATTTCAATTATGATCTTGTTGGAAATAATGGATACATTATAATTCACAAGCAATTTTGCTTCGCGAATTAATTGGTAAAATAAATCCTCCTCAAATAAAAAGAATCTGGCCCTTTCAATGTCATTTATTATATTCTGTTTACTTGTATCAAAATCAAACCGAAACACAGATTGCCCAGTAAGCATATAATCTCCGTCAATCTGACTTAAAATTTTTACTCTGATGAATTTGTTGATCTTTCCGACAATCTTTGCATTATTCAATGATGTTATAGGATGGAACGAAATTTCCCCTGTCTGGTTATCTTTTCTTAATAGGGCTAATCCTTGATCATGATAATTCGACCCCGAATCGGCGTATCCGTATTTGACACCTATTGCTCGAGCATTATTCTCTGGATCTCTCATTCTAAATAAAGCTTCACCATTTGCCAAGACCAAATTAATCATATTCCAGTATCGTCTTTCTTTAATAACTTGATCATTCAAATCAACGCTAGCTTCTCTAAATAAATCGGTAATTTTGTTCAACGATTCCAACTTCCAACCTTGTCCCACATTTGAACTTTGTGAGTTGTTATTATTGTTATTATTATTATTATTATTATTATTATTATTATTATTATTATTACTATCTTCATTACCATCTTGTCCTAATCTGTCAGAATTCAAAGATGTAGGTTTTACAAACTTGGATAAATGTGGCGAGATTGTCGATTTGGCTAAATTAGGTTTGACTGAGGATATCAACAAACTAACAAAATCAAGCGAAAGTTGGGTTTCGTTGAGCGCATAGTTTATATTTTTTGATAATTCAAACTTTTGTTTATTGAATACTTCTTGTTGGTCTTCCTCTTCTTCCAATGGTATTTCAATGGTTGGTAAGTCTAAATGTGCTTCTTGTTGCATTTCTTCATTGGAATTTTCAATCTCCTTTCTTAATGAGTCTTCGGTGACATTTAAGAATGATTTGTGTTCAATCAATATCCGTGGTATAAGTTCCTCTAGTTTCAATTTATCTTCATCCTGAATAAATGGATCTATGTGATCGCCCTGATTGAGCTCTAAATCTATATTGAATTGTTTGTCTGGCATTATCTTGACACCACCCAATAGAATTTATTTGTTTAGATAGAGTGTAAATATTTTTTTTATATTTTTTTTTTTTCACTTTTTGGTTGTACAATCTTACAAAGAAATTTTTTTTAGTTTTACGCGATATCTGAGGAAGAACCTAAACATCTAAAACGTTGGCCAAGTTCATTAGACTTTCTTGTTTTATTATTCTTCTATGAAAAAAAAAAATAAAGAACTACTTAATCCATAAAATCATCCAAATCGCCTTCTTCAATAGCTTTCAACAATTCGACTTCATCACTTGGCTCAATTTCTTTGCTAATATTTTCTTTTTCATTGTCAGTTGGGTACCTCATACCCTTGACACTTTCATTGTGCAATGATAAACAAAACTTGATTCTTTGATCAAATTCTTGTTGTGGTAATTTGGTAGAATAGACATCTAATAATTCGTTACTTTGCATGTATCCCTTTTCGTGGTTGATACTAGCTTCTATAACCCCATCTCTAATAGCCTTTGAGACAATGTACTCTGTAGATTCTTCAGAATCCAAATGTAATTTTATACAAATGTCTTTTAAAGAAATTTTTGCATAAGATAATGAAATAATTCTAATACCGGTTTTAATGACATTTTGACGTAATCTAGAAACCAAAGTAAAGTTATCATCTTTCTTGAAATCAGCCTCGTATTTTTTCAACACTTCTCCAAATAATTTTATGTCACCCAATCTAACCGCTTTAGTAACGTTAAAATATGGTTCAAGGTTTCCTGATTTGTTCTTAAACACCTTCAATTCTGGAATGTCACCCATCAATAACTCAATAACAATGCTCAATTTTGTTGCTGCTTGAAGAAAACCATTGGCCAATGAAGTTTGAGGAGCCTTTCTTACAGCCGCAATGACACACTCCTTTGCAGTGGAGTAATCTAATTGAATGGCGTTAATCCTTGCCAAATAGTAGTAGTATCTTGCAACTAATGCATTACCCGCATTTTCAGGAAATTCGACTTTTTCAACCAAATTAGATGCTTGGTTGATATCATGAGACAATAAATAGTTTCTTAATAGTAAAGTGATGATAGATGCGGTTGTTTCAATGTCATGTCTTAATGTGGCAGTTCTCAAACTGTATAACAATTCTGAACGAATTGAGTATAAATCCCCAATCAACTCTTTAACTCTGCAAACGTAAAACCATATTTTGGCTTGAATAAAATCTAATGAACGCCTATTGAAAGACTTCATCAATTGCACAACTTTTTCACTCAATTCATTCAAGTCTTGTAATTTATTTGTATCTAAAAGATACACTTGGACCAAAAGATGCAAATATAACTCAACTTCAGGGAGAACAGTTGTGCTGTCAACATCCATTTTATCACTGCTTGAAGCTGATGAAGCACCCAAGTATTCTAACAAATATCTTTTGGATGGATTCTCCTGGGAATATGTGTTCTTTATGACTCTTGGTAAAACTGAATCACCATATTTTATTAATTTTCTTCTCAATGGTCCCAAATCTCTAAATACTTTGGAGATATATCTATTATCAAATGTTGTAGCCACTTTACTCAATAAGGTAAAAGATTGCTCAATTTCTTTAACTAAACTTTCAATCTCAGAAGCTGATTGATCTTCTTCGGCATTTTTCATATGGACATCCTTTGATTCTGACATGGTTAAGTTTGATTATGGTGAACAAGGTTTGATTGTAACGGGACACTCAAGGTCTAAAGAACCAAAAAAAAAAAATAAAAAAATTTCAAAACGCTAATGTTGATTTTCCCATGGTGGCGACAAGCATGTTTTTTGGCAATATGCACGACTTGTGAACTAGAGAATACTACATTAGAACAACTTCTGAAATTGGAATGGTTGTTAGATATCAAGATAAATAACAGAAAATGGTTAATATGCAAATATCGAGGATTCATATTTTGAAGAATGGTAGAATTAATTATTGATTTACTGCTCACACTCATCATGTCTTGATAACAATGGCAGGGACATCCAGGTGATTATTCAAAGTAGTCTCTTCATAGGATGGTTGATTCAAGGGAGATTTAGCCGCAAAGTATATCTGGGCGTAAGAGGAATCACTGAGATATAGCATCACCTAGGCACAAAGAAAATCTATTACTTGAATAGTGAGTTTGAAACGGTTCCCTTGGGTTGAGATTCAATTTAGAGTGAACTTCATGGTGTTTTCCATCATATTTTTGTGAGTCATTGTATCAAGAAGATGACAAACCATGTATAGTAATTGATAATTTATGCAGCTGAGTCGGCGTTCAAGGAAACAGATTAGTCAGCATCTCCGGAATCTCTCCTTATTACGCGTCAAACAACAAGCCATATCGAGTAACAATTCTACAAGAGTTTCATTGATTAGATTATTATTGTGTTGTGTCTAACATAATTGTGACTTATGGTTACCCAACTTTTCAGGTTTTGTATATGTTGGGATGGTAGTACACCTATCGGGGTAATGATTTTTTTCTGTGGGTAAAAAATATATCCATATACTCGGAGTTTAGGAAACGATGAACGAATGTCATTGTGGAGTTATTCAGTTGATACAATTACAAAAAGCTCGATACTCTCAATGCAGACCCATTCTATAGCTTAAAGCTATCGCACTATTTTTTAAGAGGCTGTTTACTCGAATACATTGAATTCGCATACATGCTGTAAAAACCGTCACCCAACTTCATTTTCATGCAGTTATTGAGCTACATTTTTGTGGACATTTTTTTTTTTTTTGTAAATTACCCCCAAATCGAAAAAGTCAAGAAAAGACAACTATATAAACGAATGCATTTCCTTCCTCTTAAATTTTATTTCTTGATTAAATTAGAAAAAAGAAAACTTAAACAACATTTTTTTTTTCATAACTCTTTAATTACTTTCACTTTATAATCTATTGCCATGTCTGCTGTTGATTTAGCTGTTCCAGAAATTCCAAAAACCCCAGAACTTGTTCCTGTTTTTACATTCAACCTTAAATTGGCTAACGACCCAGCTCCAATTTTCGTTTCCAAAGAAACTGATTTGACATTGAACTTGGCTACCATTGCAAATGGTGAAGTCAAAACTGTGCCAAATAAATTTGGATTTGAATTGGACATTGATTCATTGTATGGAACTGATAACTTGAATGTCAAAAACTCAGCTAATACTGCTTACTTAGATTGTCAATTGTTTGGTAAAACTCCAAATGGTAGTGGTGTTAGAATCCATTACCCAGGCAGAGTTCAATTGACTCAACCATCTACTGATGTCCTTTCCAATAAGAGTCAAGGCGCTACCGTTGAAGAAAGTTATGTCACTTGTAACCCCACTTTCTTTTTTGATTCTAATGTTGAAGAAAAATTTAGATGGGTCGAAAAGGAAAATTTGTTTGGTAAGGGACGTTTTGCAAGAAACCAAGATGGTACTCTTTTCGTCCAATACTACGTCTACGTTGTTCGTTAAGCATTATGGGCAATGAATAAGTTAATTTAATAAACACTTTCAATTCGATCTTGCATTTTGTAGATTCATTTGGTCACTTTCAGAGAATATGAATTCAATGTAGAAAGGTAAGAAGCGTATCAATATCTAACTGAACTATGTAACTACTATAACTGTGCAGCTCAAAATTATCTATGCAAATAAGGAGTTCCTCTAATGTTTATAATTTATGAGGTAGTGGATTCTTTAATACAAAGCTAGGATACCATGGTATTGTGAAGCATCCATTTTAGCAAGTTGTATTGCATACTGTTGTTTGGGCTTATACCAGGTAGAAGTCAGACGAACCAAAGTCATGTGATAAATTAATTGCGCCTAGACATCCATTTCAACCTTCTTCATAAAGAAAGAAACTAAAAAAAAAAGATAAGATTATTACCTATTGAAATAAAACAGTATGTATATAATATAAGATAATATATATAATTATTAGAAATAGAAGCTCACTTTATTCCCACTTTATTCATCTTTCTCTCCTCTTCATTATCAGCATTCCTTCAAAAGTACAATTTTCTCGGAACACTATTCTGTTTAACAACAGGAGTTAGATTGGTTGGAAGTCAATGATTCACCTCTCAAATTAACGTTAGATTTACCCTTTGTATTAGTTGCATTTCCTGCATTGGCGTTACTAGTCATTTGAGCTTTAATTTGCCTTGCCATTGTGTAGAAAGCTTGCTCGACGTTTGTAGAAGATAAAGCAGACGTTTCCAAAAATGGAATGTCCAAAGCATCAGCAAATTCTTTAGCAGCTGTATATTCAACAACTTTCTTATCAGACAAATCAGCTTTGTTACCAACTAACAATTTCATTACTCCACCGGTGGCATAACGATCAATTTCTTGTAACCATTGTTTGACGTTGTTAAATGATTCTTGGTCAGTCACATCATAGACAATAATGATACCATGAGCACCTCTGTAGTATGAAGAAGTAATTGTTCTAAATCTTTCTTGACCTGCAGTATCCCAAATTTGTAATTTAATAGTTTTGCCATCTAATTCAATGGTTCTGATTTTAAAATCAACACCAATGGTGGAAATGTAATCTGGTGTATATGTGTCATCAGCAAATCTCAATAACAAACTGGACTTACCAACCCCGGAATCACCAATCAATAATAACTTAAATAAATAGTCGTATTCGTTATTCATATCTGTGATGTTTATCTATTATTGTAAAAGATAAATAATCTGTTAATCAAGAAAAACTAAAGGAAAAGAAAAAAAAAAGAAAAATTATAGATGACACGGAAACAAACAACAGAAAAAATATATATATAAAAAACCTTGGTTAAATTATGTGATCTCTTATGCCCTTGTTTAACAGTATCAATTTAGATGATAATATGAAAGATCTACCAAAAAAAATTGAGTGTCAAAAAATAATTACTTGAATATCTATACCTAACAACTTAGTTGTTTAAATTGACGTTTGTAAAATTTATGGAGCAATCAAACAATAAAGTAAAATAAAAAAAAAAAATTTGGGCAATCTCTCGTTTTCAATGGCAACAACAACAGCAAAAAAAAAAAAAAAAAGGCTGAGAGTGTGCAAACAAAAGATTACAGTTTTTGTGAGAGTTTCAGTTGCGTACACTGGGGATCTGTGCAAGATACACGACTTGTATTATCATTCTCGGTCACTTTTACACGACTATATCTATAAGTTACCCTATTCTGATAAACTTACATGTCTCTAGATTGTTCATCTATTCTATTTTCTTGCCAACTTCTACAGAAGCCTGTCTAATTGATTCGGTCCCAAGTGCTTTCTTTTTAGCAATCATGACCATTTTGTAGAACCAGAAAACATTGAGGCAATCAAGTAAGAAATTCAATCCTAATAATGAAAATGGTAAAACCTTACTAACAATATCAAAGGTGTATCGAGTATCAAGACCAAATTGAAAAACGGCATAAAAACCCCAAAGGATACGAACGACGAAAAAAGTGGCCATCAACAATAACCCATTTATAACCACGAATCTGTCACTGAATGTACCTGCTGGCAATTTTGAAGCAAACCAATTAAGGTTAACAAATGGGGTACTAAGCTCAAAAGCTAAAAATGCACCAGCCCATGGCTGTCCATAAGGGAAGAGTCCAGAAAGAAATGCATACATGGCAGCAATTCCATGGAACAAAAACCCAATACCAAACAATGAAAAATACTTTATGCAAACGTAAATATCCCAAATGAAGTATCCAACTGTCAATGCACAAGTCAATCCACCAAAATCAGTTTTTCCTAATAATGAATTGACTGGGTCTGCTTGTCTATTTGCCAAGTGGGGATTGTTCAAGTGGGGAATCAAAAGTGCAATGGAAATAAAGCATTGGACCATGGATGTAACATGTACGTCAAAATTGATCCTGGTTCTCTTTGGCAATTTGGTATATCCAGAACCCATTATCGCAGAAAAGACAGGCTTAGATAACAATTGCACCAACAAGTAAAAGACGAACGAAACTGCGATTTCGTGCCAATGCTTTATGATTTCATTGCTTGGATTTTCTGGAAAAGGTCTATACTTTAAAAAAGGGTCCTCAGTTACCACTGGAAGTTTTGCAAATAGAAAAGTAAGGGGCATATGTGGCTTGTGGTGTTTATAACAATAGCAACGTTAATGGAAACTTCAATTAATAGAAATACAAGGCACGGAAAATAGCTATGAGAATTGGGTTATTCTGGTTCAAATAGGAAATAAAAATGGACTTCACTGTAGGCTAATAAAAATAAAAGAAGACTTGAAACCAAAAAAATAAAAAAAGATACAAAAAAATAAAAATTAGAAAAAGATTTCGAATTGAATTCAAAAAGTATTTATCCAGAATTGGATATTTTTTTTCTATCTGTTTGAATTTTGGAAAAGAATTTTTTTTTTTTTTTTTCTACTGATGTTGTTGTTATTCTAAATGTTTTGGCGTTATTTTGGCATTATTTTGCCCCTCGGCAAAGGTTCTCGCGTCTAATTTCATCACTGATTGTGCATTGGAGAGGAAAATTCAGGGGAGATCCGCCCACGGTGCTTTACCCAACATTTTTTTTCTAACACTTATCAACTGATTTATCTTTTCTATCTCCTATTTTGTTTTCTCAAAGTTAATTGATAGAACTGGAAAGAAGAAGATGATGAAGAAGAAGAAGCAAAAATTTGAAGAGTATTTCTGAGAAATCATATGATACATGTACAGCAAAAGCTATGGTGTGTAAAGGAATAATCATACATGTATTTACTGGGCAACGAATAAAATTACCAGCCGGCTTTTACATTTGTTTAAACTCTAACTAAAGAGTCTCAAGTACTAAGATGTTTAGTTGAATTTTTTAACAAAATAAAACTGAAAATGATAGAATGTATGTGATAATAACAAACTCACGTCTTTATCATCTACAATGAGTCAGAATATAATACACTCTTTTTTTTTTTTTACACATACAGTGTATTATGGATTGATGCTTGTAACTGGACCTGATAACTAGTTTTACTGCCAGCTACATATTAAGCAAGAAGTAAAAAAAAAAAAAAAAAAAAAATAATTTAACCGCACCATACAATCGAAGTGTACAACAGAAAAAAAAAAAAAGAAAAAACAGCCAACCACAAAATATCCACGGCAAATCCTCATTTGCTGTTATGAGTTTTGATTTCTTTCTTCTTGTTTCTTTTGTATTGATTAAATCAGGCTAAGCAGGATGAATTTACTAAGTCAAATTGCATTCCCTTATTTCCAGGATGATGATTCTACTGCTACGTTAAACAAATTAATCTTAACTGACGAATTGGATTCAAGGCGTACAATTTTGAGTTTGAATGATAAGAAGCAATTAGACTCACTTAAAATGGTGTATACCGATACACAACTGCCAATTGATTACCTAACATCTTATATTGATAACCCAGATAGAGAAGAAAAAGATAAGTTTCCATTATTAGTTAAATTCCGCCCCGAGTTTAATAAGTTAAAATTCCACGTATCCATCAAACCCGAGCCTGGATTTGCATCGCGCTCTTTAGTGATTGTAAAATCAATTGGCATTACTGATGTGGATATATTAAAGAACCAACTATATGATGATGATAATCCAGAAAGCTCCAGGACCGAATTGTCAAGATTACAATATTCCAAATTGCCAATTGATGGCAACAACCACACTTTCCAGAAGGTAATAATTAACGATTTCTATGACCCGAAAGTAGTGAATGATACTAAATTAACAATTTCGTTGTGGGAGCATGATGCGGAGTCTAATGACTTTAAGCATCTTTTTAATTTCAGTATATGGATAGATAAATTGCAAGTTGTTGAACAAAAAGTTAATAAGTCACTGTTTTCGTTGGCGACAAAGGGGCAACCGTTGGAAGATAAATCACCCGAGGCAAAATTATTTAGTTTGGGTGATTTCCGCAAAGAGTTTAACATTGATATAGAGGATGGTCCAGGATTTAGAAAGACGTTATCACGGTTAGAAAGCTCGGTACCCTTGGCAAGACGAATTTATAGCTCCTTGATTGACGAATTTAAGCTTTTAGAATCTAATGTGCGTAAAGTATCTGCGTCTAAGATTAAGATAATAGATGCAATTGATTCCTTGGTTGATATGGAATCCACCTCATTGTTAAGGGAATTTGGATTCCAGCATGATTTTCACGTTGTTTTCCGTGCATTATTTGAACCATTTGAAAAAAATATCGGTTTCTTTTTTGAAAGCATTTGTGATCACCGTCAGTTAGCGAAGATTTATAGTAATATTGGATTGAACCAACTGGATTCAGTAACAGTCCAGACTGAAATGCAGAGAAAATTTGAGGCAGATTCCAAGGAGTATTATAGTTGGCTCAACAAGTACCTTTCTAATGAGAAAGAAAGACCAGAACTGAAACTATTGGCCAAACGAAAAGTTTTTGAGTTATCCAAATTTGATTATTTAACCTATCTCAGTAAAATTACAAACAATCAGTATATAAATATATTGGTTGAAAACTTGTTTAAGTTCCTTAATTTGAAATATGATGAAAAGAATCCTAGATTTTTAGATTATCGTTGCTTCAAGGATAAAAGATCAAACCAACATCTTCTTGGAGATAACTACCAGATATACCTTAATGTGTTGTTGAGATTCAATAGTGAAAAATATCAGTTTAGACAAATGATTGAAGCGTGTCAATCAAATGAAGAGTTGACCAATTTAATTCGTCATAATAAGTTAAACCATAAAGCAACTTCTTCTGCCGTCACAAGTGCAACAAATTCATCATCGAATCTTATCACTTCCTCAATTGATGAGTTTATCGTCACGAAAGAGAATTTTGATTTGGTATTTACTGATAGTGAACCTCCTAGTCATGAGACTAGTAGTGATGATGCTGAGAAGTCAGGAATTTTGTTTACACTTGGAGGACAGAAGAAACAAGGATGGCATAAAGAGTGGGTTGTGTTGGAAAAAGGGCAATTAATCGAATATGCTGATTGGAGAAAAGGAAGAACACCAATACATAAACCCATTGAGATAGCTATCGCCAGTGTTAAGGCAACAACATATGATAAACGTCAATTTTGCTTTGAAGTAATAACTTCAACTGGTTCAAAGCGTGTATTCCAAGCATTTGATAATGATGATAGAAATCAATGGGTGAAAGCTTTGTATAATGCCGGTCAGTTGGTAAATACTCTGAGGTTAGAGAGGTCATTTGGCAAAGATTTCACTCATGAAGGAAGAAAGAAAACTATTGGCAAGTTAATAACTGATTTCAAGGAGAAACCATTTATTCCGGGTTCAGACCGGTCAATTTCTCCAATCTCGTTGACCTCTAGAGCACAACCGGTTGAAAAGGATTATCTTCATTTGGTTCGTTCGATTCCAAATAGTGATAACAGTAGTTGTCTAGACTGTGGTTCAATGGAACTGGTGGAATGGATTTCCATAAATACGTTGTCATGCTTCTGTATCAAGTGTGCTTCATGTCATCGTAATATTGGGTCTCATATTACCAAAATAAGATCGTTGAAGTTGGATAAGTTTGAGAATGAGACTGAGTTGTTATTAAAATATATTAATAACCATAGTGTCAATTCATATTTGGAAGAGAATTTACCTACAAATGAGAAGATCACTCCTGATGTTGATGATGAAACAAGACTTAAATTTATCAAGAGCAAATATTTGTCGAAAAAATACAAGTCGGTGATTCCTGATGTTAACAATTTGCTTATCAAGGCTATTCAAAAAATCAACGTTTCTGATGTTTTAAAATATATTCTTTGTGGTGGCGATATTAATTTGAATATTCAGATGAATATTCCAAATAAAAATGAATATCTAGTGATTTCATTGTTTGAATACTCTTTAAGGAAGTATATTGAGATTACAGATGAAATTGGTCAACCATTTGGTGGAAGTTCGAAGAAATTATTTATAATTTCTGAATTGTTAATTTTGAACGGATGTAAAGTATCAGAGCATATCAAAGATTTACAGAAAGAAGATTTAGGGTTAACCGATGCGGCGATTGAGTATTGGAAAATTAGAAGTTTGAAGCTCAGTGGAACCAGACTGCATTAATTAGTAAAGGTTTGTGAGGAAAATATAGAGTTTATAATATTTTTTTGGATGTATGTTTATACTAGCTATATATCATGGTATATAATTATTAATCTTAATCTTAATAGCTAATTCTAATCCTAATCCTAATCCTAATTCTAATTCTAATTCTTGGTTTTTAATTTTTCTTTGTATTGTTTGTCCTATACCGGCTTATTATTGTTGCAAAAAAAAGAAAAAAAATAAAAAAAAAAGAAAAAAAAATAAAAAAAAAGAAAGCGAAATAAAAGAAAAACAAAAGAAAACTATTTGCAATTTTGCTCTCACCACAAACAGAAACTTGTTATTCAAACACACATAACCACAAATATAGTCAATATTTGACATGAGAGTTACCAGGGACAAGAAGCAACTGGTTTCATCCTTACAATCTTCCAATTCTCCCACCACATGCCAAGTTTCTAGATATTGTTTATCCAAGTGTATTGGTAAAGGAAATTTTGGTGACGTTTATAAAGCTGAACAAAATGCAACTTCCAAACTAGTAGCCATTAAAGTTGTTAATTT